>JAPYZM010000724.1:0-25793 GCA_030522845.1 Psyttalia concolor
GTATTTCCCCCTTTAAAAATCGAGTTCGTATCATTAAAAATAAACGATTGAAATGATGATTTTTTCAGAGAATCTCCTGATAGAGTTGGAAATACACAGCAGGGGATCGAACGGAGAATTCAAATAAATCGTTAATCGCACGTATTTATCCTTCCGCATGTCGTGACGCGTACGGAGTGTCGAGTATGCAGTAAAAGCCAAGTCTCTCACAGCAGCGTCTTCATCGGTATTACGATGTAGGAATAAATAAATGAAAATGAAAAAAATCATGAATGTTGAGGTGGATAAGGAGCGAAATAAAAGAGATGGCTTTGAAGGGGAGGTGGGTCTTGACCTCCCATCAATGACCTCTTGGGGCAACTGAAGATCCGCTTGTTGTGACGTTACACCAAAAAAGATTGGGGGCCTGACGAAAACAAGTTTTCGCCCAGTGAATTTGTCAAGTAAACGACCCTTCGGCGATTAAACGAGTCCCGAGATAAATCATACGATCAGAATATATTCTCGTCGAGTTTGATGCATGAGCTGATGAGAAAAAAAAACATCTCTTGATGAATGGAGAAATTTTGAAAGTGAAAAGGAGGAGGAAAACGCAATAATTTCGCGATGGGAGTTTTGTTGATCAACAGTCCAAGTATTCACAAATAATTGACAATTTCCCAATTCCACTAAATATCTGAGAAAATTTCAAATTTTACAATTTCGCAATCATCAACTGTTCGTAAAATTTACATTTTTTTTCCGTTCAAACTCAAACTATTCTCTCCGTGAACGAGACCCGCAGATACCTATTAATATCGATAGCCGCGTCGTGTGGAAATCCGCGAAATAGTGTTCTATTACCGGTTTTGACCGAGCACAGTACCTGCCCACTAGACAAATCCTCGGCTATTACTCGTGGAAGGAACGGTTATGTACCGAACGTCGCGCGAGACGTTGTGTCTTCAAAGAATATAATGGTTGGGACCGTGGATTGACCCTTGCGGTACTCCCACCAGTTTGAAAAGCAATTCTCCCCCCGCGTCTCGTCGTGTATGTGAGTCCCTTTACACACAAATGCCTCTCTATAGTTTCGCTCCGGTCATCCAGGGGTCATATTCTCATTGTTGCATGTGTGCCTGCATGGGGAATGCGATATGAGTGATAGTAAAAAAATGAAAACACTGAATGTTCCATGAATATCGCCGGGGATATCTCAATTGCATTTGCGTCCGTTTTATTTATGGGCGCTATAAAATCTAGTGTCAGAAATTAAGACACTTTTGTCGAGTTTTTGAAAGGTCATCGGTTCACATATTTCAGGCATTTTTAGGGTCCCGGATTAAGGTATTAAGACATTCATCGAAAAAAAAAAACAAGTAGCGTTCCCATCTTCCGATATTATTATTCCTTCAATTTGGACTAAAAGAATCCTTTGCAACTCTCACTACTTTGGTTGCGGTCTTCACAACTTGCGGAAGTGACAAAATATAATAATTCTATTACAACAAAAAAAATCACCAAAGACTATCACAAAAAGCAAAAAAAAACAAATTTTCATCTCACGTTTGTCTGTAAAAACTGGAGAGCCCCTGGAGCAATTTTTCCCAGAACCCTTTCCGCTTCGAGTGGAGTGAAGACGCTTCGATTAGGTAATTTTACAAACCCCGATCGCATCATCTGTTCACACGATATCGTTGACGAAAAATTTTCGTTGACAGACGGACCTCTTCACACACACATACATAATAAATATTAATTAGATGCTTGTGAACGTCTTGGAAACGTCTTAATTGGGCTACTCCATTTTAGGTTTTAGAAATCTGCAAGTAGACATTTTAGTCCCAATTATCGAGCTAGATTTTTTTGTACTCAAATAAAGACATTCTTGTGAAAAGTATTTCTTGATCTCAGTGTATCCGCGAAAAAAATAATTCTCTCCGTCAATTTAATCCCGGAGTTTAATTCATCACAATGAAAATGGGAACGGTTTATGGATAAAGTTCGCAGTGTTCACGCGTCGCTGATCACACTAGGGACACAATGGAGCACCGAGGAACCGCATTACATGGGAGAAGGCTTGATTAAGTAACCATGCAGTAAATGTCGCGTGCTGCCTGCGTTTTCGTTCACAGTGTCCAGTTGGATAGACACAGAGAAAGGCATCAGACGAACTGATAGGGGGCAGAACAAAAGAGCAAGGCGAGAAAGAAAGAGTACCTTGGCGTGCTTCTACCGATCCGTCGAGTCCAATTTTGCGGTGAATTTAGTTGGGGCTCTCTGAGGTGACGAGACATCACTCTCGATTTCGCGTACGCGTTGATGAGGGAATTTCGCAAACTCACGCATTCTAAGGGAAATTGGAAACCTACACGAAAATAACGAGTTCGATTACCAAAGAAGTCTTGAAAATATTTTTATGGCTCAAGTGAAAAAGAGTGCTCTTTTTCTCACTATTATGGAGGGAAGCGTGAAAAAATTCGTCCTTTTTTCACTACTGTCGGAAAATATTGTTCGATACAGATGAAAAAAAAAATGGGTGGGCTGACGGTGGAGCGATCTCCCCCGGCAATAAAATATCGACTTTCAATTGATCCCAACCTCACCCCGATCGGTGTAGATCGGTTTGTTATAAAGAAATAACAAACCGTCTAATTAAATATCTCAAATGTCATAACAATCGATAATCCAATTCAACCGTAGATAATAAACAATTGGCTGTGAGACACATGCGGTGAATGTGCCATTATATGGCCCTCTCGCGTGACTCTACATCTTGTCGATATTTATCCGCAATTAATCCACCTCGTGGTGCTCGCCATGCGAGTGAGGAAGTATCTATTAATTAACAGGAATGATTACCATAATTATCTCCATGGGGATAGAGGCGAGATGATCAAGATTAATCAATGTGTGAATAAGGCGTTGGATAAGATGTGAATATATTCCCAATTGTAATGTATAATAAACCCAGACTCAGTTGAGAATCATTTTCAGGTCATAAGTACAATGCACTGTGAAAAAAATATTTCTCCCCAAGCAAATTTTACATCGATCCAACAGCAAATAAATAAATTGCAACCCATTTTGCCCGTGTCTATTTGCCTTGTTTTCCAATTTTTATGATTTATTTGGTTTGGTTATTAATATCCGAGATTTTTATTTTGATAAGCAATTAGAAATCGCCCGTGGGAAAACGAAATTAAATTGTGAGATTTAAATCTGAATATATTCAGTAGAAACAAACCCAAAATAGTATTTAACAACCGTAACTTCATTTTTATTTTCAATTCTAGTAATTTAAATTCAATTATTCGATAGCAACGAGAATTCGGGAATTTCTGACCAAAATCAAACATCTCCAAATCAAATTCCATCAATTCAAAATTCAAAATGTAATTAATTATAAATACATCAATTTCCTGAATTACGGCCTAAGTTTCAACAATTGTTGTCCTTTAGGGCCTAAATGAAGAATTAATTATTATAAATTGTATATCCCCGGTGACTGTAAGTTACGCTCATCTATCTGATATTCACCTCTAATTCCTTAAAAAATAATTCCCCATTCGATTCTCTTAAATTTTTATAAAAACTAATCATTATTTACACTCTCTTCGGTAGTACAGTGATCAGTATTTCTGCCTGTCATTATTTGCACACAAGAAAATAAATTGGAAAGTTTTGCGATAAAAAAATAACTTTTTTTTTATCGCTAAAGATTAAATGACAAAATTCATTCAGGATTTTATAGCACGTCCCGGCAATTTCTCCATACTGCCAATAATGAAAGAAATGTGACGATAGGCTAGAGGGGGCAAGGTCTCGGTGTGTGGTATCCGATAGCGATCAGTGTCTCGATATATTTTCAAACGCAAAATACAATAGCCTATGGGAGTCCCTGTCGGAGGTACTATCGTGTATTTCTACGATATTCTCGAGATGTAGCCAATCGTTTACGGGGGAGTTTTATTGTTTCTCCATGTTCGTATTATCCTAGAAAACCACAATTACGAGTGGTGTTGTTCGCAATAGAAGGGGGGAGAGACACTCGACGACAGCTGTTATACTGTGTCAAACAGAATGCGAATTACCGTGGTGAGGTGAAAATTTAGGTGGTATTGTTGGTTATCTTGTAACTGAGAGGTTGGGAGAGAGAAAGTAAGACTGTCACGCCCCTGACTAGACCGACTTCTCATAAATGGGGCCCACTGGTGGAAAATTACTCCTTGAAGTAGTGTAAATACACGATTTTCAAGATTACAGCGAGAAATAAATTCTCAATTTATCCTTGAAAAATCAATTATCAGTTATTTATTATTTATATTTGTTATATGATTTTTTTGAGACCAGGAGAAGTGCTTCGTTTTGCCAACAAAAATCAATGGAAATTCATATTAATTGTTCCTTCAATTCATTGAAATTGGGAAATTATAAGCAATATTTTTTTGATTTCTCATTAAATAATTTTAAACAAATTATAATTCACTGCAATTATTTTATCATTGAAGTGATTAATAATAATGACACTGAATATAATTTTTAGAGAGAAAATCCATGAAAATTCAAATTTTACTGAATATTTAGTGTACATCAGATATAAATACCGGAATTATCGTCTCTACACTGTTAAAAATTCTGGAACTTGAGGGAATTCTCGGAGAGTTCAAATTCATTAGCGTTGTGATGGAAATTATTGATAAACTGTACATGAAATTTAATTTTTGTCCAAGAGTATTCCATAGAATTTTCATTTGAAAAAGAGCTTCAATAACTTTTTCCCCAGTGCATTACACAAACCTGATTCATTCCCGGTACATTGAGAATGTAACAAGGATTCAACGGAAACTAATCCCCTAAATGCAGCCCACCGGGATTCCTCTTTCGACACACCTCAATGCCGCGCCTCATTAATTGCTACTGTCAATACACAAGCCACGATTTCAGGGGGAGATTTCCATCTCACGTGTCTCACATATCCATTACTAAGATTATTTTTCATTCCCGAGTTATTCGATTTTCCGAGTGAATTAAGTCATTGCCCAAACACAACCCATAAATTCCCAAGAACAATTTCAAATAGTTGCGCAATTTAAAATCTACAAAGTCATGCAATACAAAACTTTAGCCTGCGGTCGTATGCACTTCAATTAACCAGGACAGATCGTTTACCGTATCTTCATCGCGTGTCTGAGAAATCCAAATTGTGTGGTACACTGTGCCACGAAATGTTTCATACTGTGACTATAAAACCTGATGAAAAAAGAAAAAAAAAACACCGAAGAGTAATGTTTTTTCGCGAGACTAATTACATCATTCTCCCGTAACTCATTATACGATTATTCAGGGAGGGCTGTTAAAAATTTTTGTCGGAAATTTCCGGGACACTTTGAGGAAACGTTTATCACCCCCGAATTGTCCCGGGAATTTTGTCGCTTGAAAATTGAGGTTAGCAAAAAAAATAACGACAACTGTAAATTTAAATTCCATTATTTTCCTGAGAATTCGTAGAAATCTGAAAATTTTCGTCAATTCGTAAATTTTGAAAACAGTCCAATGAATCCTCCGATAAGGATTCACTCGACAATTGAATATTTTCCAATTATTTAGAGTTTGGAATTATTATTTTTAAATGTTTGAAAATACTCGTCTGGTTAAAATAAATCCATCGACATGGAATTTATAAAAAAAAAAATAGAAAAAATTATTAAGTCCAACAAGAATTATCGCAAAATAATAAATATTTATATGGAGAGAATTAGCATTGTTTGAATCGTGAAAAATCTTTAAAAAATGAAAATAAACAATAGGGGTAGAAGGTCCTGGACGTAGCCACTTGACCTGATTACATCACTCGAAATTCATTTCATTTTAATTTCAGGATGTGAAAAAGTAATGTTTTTCGGGGGGTAACAGTCTCCCTCCTCCTCCTCAGTTACTTTTACAATTATTCCACATATTTTATAATGAAAAATAGAGTAAAAATACGGAATAGCCGATTCTCAGGGTGCGCAAAAGATACGAGTGAAATCTTTACGACGCTCGAGAGCTCGCAGTCATACGCGTCTAATCGTCGACTTATCATCTCGAGAAATCTTAATATGTCAGGGTAGTTGGTATGGTACACGCCTATATGAAAAGCCTACGGAAGTATATTATATTGCCGTGTTACTGGGGCGCGTGTGCGTTTCGAGTCGCGTGTTTCACTCGAGGCTTTTCATTCTTTCAACTCACCACCATAACGATCGTTTATTTCAAACAGTCTTTACTCGCAGTCTCACTGTGTCTACGACTTGAATTTTTTTCTCTTTCTCTCCTCTCTCTCTCCCTTTTTTTTCACGATCAATCGACTTTACCTCGTCATGCAGTTATTCGCTTTGCATGGCTGGATTCAATATCTGAAACCAAGCCGATGAAATTGCAGGATAAAAATACACTTTTTTCACTTTAACTGTTTTGGCATTGGGTGCCATCGGTGTCATTAACTCGTATTCCGTTATGTACGCATTTACCCGTGAAAATGTGAAACTTGGAGGGCTCTCGGTTATCAATGGAATGAAAATGTGGAACGTTGACACAAATTGGGAATAAAGTCGGGTAGTTATGTGGGAGGGGAAGTGGGTTATTACACGGTTAAAAAATGTTGGCCAAATTTTCCAGTGAACTTTGAAGAATTTGGTGTATTCAATTTTCGCGAGAATTTCAAGGAATTTTGACACTGAAAATTCATCGAAAATCAATGAGAAGTGAAAATTTCAAATTTATTCATGCAATTTCAATTAAATTATTGAATAATTAATCGAAAATTAGAATTTTAAGTAATATCTGAATGAAACACTCATGTCTTCACTAAAAAATTACAGAATTTGCTATTCAATAATTTTCTCGAAATTTTCCGTTTTAGTTCCCCGATATTTTTATCGCACTCAATTTTCCCTGGAATTTCAAGGAATTTTGTCACTGGGAATTCGTAAAGTTGTTAATAAATCTGATCTAAAATTTTCTAAATAAATTTTAGAACAATTACCGAGTACCTCCGTCACCCAACTCAATGAAGTATCAATTTTCATTTTCTAAAATTGCGTAAAAAATGTTCGATGAGTAATTCAATCACTCATAATCGGCATAGGACGGGGCGTGAAAAAATTGTATTGTGCAATCGGTGAAATAGAAGAGGTGAGGGGATAAATGAAACAAAAAAGAAGGGATTAATGACCATGTGGAGGCGTCTGCTTATTCATCAAACTTCGAGGTCAGTGGGACGTAGCAGAAAACCCGTTAGAAGTTGAAGATTGTTGAAAATTAGTTGCGCGCTTACGCTAGGTGCGAGATTTGCCGAGCTCCGCCGACATTACTCATGCAAATGACAATGGAGTGGCTGGAGATGAGTAATTTTATCCTGCTAGACAGCTGAACTTGGTGTATTCCAGAACTTTAGCCATTCATTACCCGATGAAAATGCTCCTAATTTTTTCAAGTTAAAGACCGCGGCTTCCGTTTGAGACTCATCTGACCCGAGGTTGCCACACATTTTGCCATGATTTCACCATTTAAAATTTTGATGTCTCAATTTTATTCTCCATTTTAAACCGTTAGAAATCGTCTTAAGCATCGGTGGTCGGGCTCAATTAGTAGTTTAGAATTACGAATGAACATTACACTTTGAAATTATTTTCCATTGAAATGTATGGTTTAATGAGAAAAAAAAAATCAATTATAAAATTGTTAATTGGGAAATTGTGAGTGGCCATTGACCAAATAATTCTATATTTTAGAAAATCTACAATTATCCCAATAATTGTCAATCTTGCACAGAAAATTATCCACTGAATTATTAAAATAATACATTAATTGCTAATTATTATTAATTCAGTTATTTGAAAAATGCCGGTAATACTATCCTTATTTTAGTGATTCCAAATTTACTTTCCTTTTAGATTTATGATTGATATGAACATTAATTTGATTTTTTAATAATGAAGATTTATTTCAAGGGATTTTGTCATCAGGAAATTTCAAGACAATGATACTGTTTATAATTTGCGAGAATTAAATTCATGAAAATCCCAATATTGCTCAATATCGAGTGTAACTCGGTGTACTGAGTACATTGAGAATTAAAAAAAAAACGTTTAAATGTTCAACTAATATTTTCGCGTGAGTCTCCTCGCTTCGTTTCCCCCACTTTCCATTGGTTAAGTTTCTAATTGTAGTTATGAGGTGTCTATTTGGTTATTCCCTACCGAAACAAGTGGAGGATGCAGTGATGATACAACCAATGAACTTGGCCGCGAAGCCTACATTATTCTTGATCGAACGGATGACCGCTCACCACTATCTCTCCTTTCTCATCCTACATCCGCCAGGCACTATTCATATTCGCCGAGTTAATTAATTCCCGTGATTTTACACGTTAGAAAATGTATTAGCATTGAATTTGGGCTAGGGGGTCAAACACCGGCGAATGAACTGAGGGACAAATTAAAATTCCGTTTTAATTGCTTTAATTCGGGCTTTCGACTACACTATTGGGTCATCAGGCAATCGAGACGATGACTTCAACCTGCGTCATTCCATGACTATCCATTTCATTAAATTTCACCTTCGGGATTGTATATATTAACGATCAGGATATGGCCTGATTTTTCTTCTCTCCTACCCAATGACGAGCAAAAATTTTATTTATATGAAATATTACGCGTGAAATTTACCATAAAATCAACATTCAATATTTCATAGAATAATCCATTGAACTAGTAGTTTAATTTTTCAAATAACAATTAAAAAAAAATCAAAGTTCTCTCTGAAAATCAGACGCCATTGCCTCGATTTTTGAATTCCATATTGACAGAAATTATCTGTAAAAATTGATTGAGGAATTTTAATTTATATAGTCTTAAAAAAAATAATGACGGAGAATGAAAATGTTGGAGAATAAAGCCCTCGACTTTAAATAAAAATTACGTCACCATTTCGTAAAATTTTTTGCAATCACACGGAGAGATTCTTCAGGAATATTTACCACTCCGTTGGCAATTGTGCACACGTCTAGACAATTTTTAGTGAGGAGTAAACAAATTTTACTGAATTTTTCTCTCCGTGTACATTTAATTCGGGAATTATGCAAAGATATGTAATTTATATGAACAATTTCGCTCCATAAAGTGTCACTAAATGACAAAGATCAGTAGTACTTCAAAAATATCCCCATAACTTGTTAATCCCACAAAAAAATTGATATAAAAGAGGGGGGAAAAAAACACCCGACGTTCCCATGTGTACAACAGTTATAAATTATCAACAAATGCGTTATTCTTGCCGGCTGGCACGCAACCCCATCCGCGGAGCCCCATCGCAAAAGGACACAGGACACGATTTTGCTTTTAAAAACTCTTTCTTACTCAATCAACTGGCGTCATCGAGATGCCATCCCGCGGTGAATGGAATTGCGACCGCCTCGGATAATGATAGGTAGGAAAAACGTTTTTCACTCGTTCGAAAAAATGATTTTACTCGGGGCATATAAACATCCATATAATGTACATGGACACAGTCGTAAGTTGGATGTACCCAAGGAAACTACCATTCGCTCGCCAAGGTCGTGAGGTATGTTTAACTACGGAATTGCGACGTCAAATCATAATTGCTGAGGTGTATTTTAACGAAAAATAATAATTGTGACATGGCATTATTAAAGCGCAATATGAGAATATAAATGGATACTCGATCGAGAGTTTTTTTTTTTCACTTAAATTACCTCTGAAGCGATGCCAAATGCGACACAATATTATAATTATAATCATGAGAATAATATAGTAACTATAAAATAAGCAATATTATATAACATAAAATAAACAGCGTAGCATATATATTGTCATAATAATATAATGATTATAATTATATTATTATTAATTTTTCTGATTATTTTTCCGACCCAAATTTCCGTCAACAGGATTGGCCCATTCGACGTCACGTGGTACCAAGGACTATGGCATTATAGTGGTAATTTTTTGATAATTCTTCATGGTAGTCCTGTATATAAAAAACAAAATAATATCCCGTCGAATTAGCCCCAGAAATTTGGATTGAAAAAATAATCCCCCGAATACCACTCGAGCTTCAAAATTAATCGAGTATTTCCCTCAAGGTTCCCTGCAAACAAACCCATCGGGAAATACTCGATAATTTTAAAGCTCTCGTGGTATCACAAGTGACAATTATTGTATTGTTACTAAAGTTCAGGATCAAAATGAGACACTAGAAAATTTTAATGTGAGTTCCTTAGAATTTCTCACTCAAATATTTGCCAGTCTTAATTAGATCCTCTTATAACTCTCAATTGAATATCATAAAATTAATTAATAAATTTCCACTTTACCGGTGTAAACAGTCGGCAATTTTCACCAAATATTTCCTTCACAAGTGCACCCCAAGAAATATCCCTCCCGAAAGAGCTCCCAAACCAACAAATCCCCAATCATCCGTCTAATCTCCCCAGGAACTCCATTATCACAAACGTACAAACAAACCACGGCAACTGCGTTGTAATAGGACACGCCCGTCAGGCACGCACGAAACATTCCCGATATGCATTACTGCAGTGTGAAAAAACATCAGAGGGCAATCATGAGAAGTGAATAGCCTGGGCCCGGGGAGAGTAAGGTCAGGGTGTGCGGCCCGAGTGCGAGCGAGACAATCAGCGGATTCGTGAGAAATCAATTCAATTTGAATCAAATCTAGCACAATAAGCCTATACATTGATTCATTACAATTTTATTTCTTTTTTTGTTCTTGTCAATCATTCCAGAATGAACTATCAAGAATTTATTAATCTATAGGAGTGAAATAATCGATTACCCGTATCTCGCACTATCGAGATTTAAGGACGACATTAATAATGTCGATTTCTTATTCTTGTCGATAATTTCAGAATGAATTATCGAGAATTCATTAATCCATAAAAGTGCCATAATCAATTAACGGTATCTCGCATTTTCGAGATATGAGGACCTCCATTAGTAATACGGATTAGTCGAATTTGCTAGTGATTTGATGGAATAACCCCGATCTCTCGTGAGTTGGCTCCAGTAATTATGAGCTTGCCCCCCCCCCCCTCTCATTTCCCCCCTCGGCCTCCTCATCCACAGCAGTTCACTGATAAAGAATAATTTTCTTTCTCCACGCGTAATTTATTATTCAAGTTTAGTCTGCTGTATTAAAAGAGGCTGATGGTGTGTATCATATCGGTAGGAGTTTATACCAGCGAAGAAAGAGGACAGAGTGTGCAGCGTGCATCGCAATGCAACACTAGGCAGCATAAAACAAGTTGCCATACATGGGGTGACCGTCAGCACTGTTGGCCATGCGGCGACTCTCTGGGGTTATATTGCCTGACCAGGAGACGCCGTGAGAGCTAGCACACCCGAGCACAAGCCTTTACGAGCATTTCGAGCGTTATATTTGTTACTCTTTTTCTCACTTTGTCCCGGTCATTTCAGCCATTTACATCGGATAGAAATGTTCTAATTACCGCGAAATCTCGTGAATCTAATAATAATTCATCATTTTATTATTCAATTCGTGTAACGATACCTTAGTCAAATTCAAATTATCGTCTATTCGATTTTAATGGGAATTTTATTTCGATTTACTGGATTATTTCATATCATTTTTATGGTGACAAAATAATTCATTAATTTGATCTTATTTTATTTTGGTTGATAAAGTAATTTTATTGCAATGAACAAATGAGTTTAGCAATGTTCAACAATAATATTGTTCAAATGAAAATTAAAATGTCAAATACTGGATTTTAGATGATTCGAATGCGGTATTTCTCTGAATGTAAATATTCAGGTTATTTCCGGCATTAACATCGAATAGAAATTTTGCAATTACGAACAATATTTTATTATTAAATTCCTCTAATATTCGTTGATTAATATTAACCGATCTGATTTGAATAGAATTTAAATTTCCAAGAGTCTCAATTAAAATTTTTGAAATCTAAGAAAAAAGTATTTTGTCTCATTTATTTATTTCCCATAATAAGAGACAATAAAACAAAATTATCCAGAGGAATCCAAAGTTTCCCCCCAAATTTTGATTCCATTCACAAACGTAATTTCTCGAGATTTAAATGTCTTCTCACTCAAGTTCAACCATAAAAACTGCTTTAATTATTCTAAAATCAACTCAACTCAGCAATAATTGATGATTTTAATATTAAAACTCGGGAGAATGTGCGAGGTACGTTAGTAATGGTTAGTCAGTGAAATAATTCCAACAAATTACTCATGCATCCAAGTCAATTTCATGGTGGTATGAAAGGTGCTGTACAGGCGTGATGCTATTGAAGTGTACAAATGCATCCTTGCACCTCGTTGAAACTATCTAATGGACATTGATCGATTTACTATGGAATCGATTGCACCTGGCATTCACGTCAATCATCAATGCATATACATATACTCGTGTATTATCCTTATTGCGGGGGATGGAGGAGGTGGAGGGAATGGTGCCGGTGAGGGAGGACGAAAATAATTTTCATGAAAAATTCCTTCGGCTGACCTCAATAACGGATTCAAGTTATCACTGCTTGTGACCGGGCTCCCGCTTTATTTGTCGTGCCAGATCTCTGAGTCACAATCGATCGAGCACTTTCGCAAGTGGAGCGCAAAGGACCGTTGTTCCAGACGATGGGATTCTCTCAGAATCTCCAATTCTACTGTTGTCCGGTGACAAAGAGCAGTGAGAAAAGATGGGGCTATCGTTGAATGATTGTTTTTTATTCCATCCAAGTGGAAGCTTTATATCTATGTTTGTGATAAATTTAATTTTACCACGATTTTTTAAAAAATTATTCAAATTATTTGATTCCAGTCCGCAAATGGAGTAGGCGAATGGAGTCGAGGGCATTTTTAGTCTGAAGTATTTGCCAAAATTTGTTTAATCCGGTGGCGCAAGATTGGCCTAAGTTCGGTGCAATGGCAATGTTGAAATGAATTATTTTTTTCATTACGATAAGCAGATAAATTTTATCGTCCTTTGCTACCGCTTCAGGACTATCTGACGAAAAAATTCAATCAATCACCCATCGATGCGCATGACAAAGAAATTCACTCCAAGCCTGAAACACCTCTACATAATCTGACCCGGCTTTGTTCTTCGGTCCTTCGCGTGTCGTATGTCTATCCCCCGATGTCGGGCTATTGAGTAACTCTGCTTTCACTGTCGCCTACCCGCAGCCCTCCGTGTTAAATTCTTGTAGCAAGCTACCAAGAACCCGATTGCTGTTAACCAGACACTGGTTCTAGTTACTTCACAATCTGACACCTTGATTGCACTTTATCCAGTCTGATATTCACAAAATGAACATCGCAAGTTGAAAATAATTTTTTTTTTTTCAACTATTTAAGGCCCCGCCTGATTATTCAATTTTTTTAGTCCTTATAGCTTCCCCAGACTACCTGCTCATTATAGCCATTTACGGGATTACTAATTACGGCCCAAAGCAGGCATGAAAAATTATGATCTCGGGGTCAAATGGGAGATCATAAAATCTAAAATGTCGGCAATTAGGTCTTCAGTGTGTGTTGTTTTCGTACGAATTATCATTTGCGGTTGTTTCGCGAGTGAAGTACTGCCGCCATATTGGACAATTTTGTCGTGCTTTGGGGGAAAATAGACATCCGTTATATGTACATTATTATATTCTAATCATCATTATTCCTCTCTCAGACCTAATTGCCGAGATATTAGATATTATGACCTTTCGTCTGACCCCAAACGGCTATAATAAGCCAGGAATTCTGGGGATTCCCGTAAAATTTGAAGTGAAAATTTTTGCAAATTTCAGTATTAATCATTTAAATAATTGAAAATTAATGAGAACCTTTGCAAGATATTTTTTTTACCTAGTCGAGTGAAAAAAATCGACTTTTCGCGACTTTTAAAATATTTTTTCAGAGTAGAAACAATGATCACCGGAGAAAGGAAAAACGCAGTGTGTTGGGATGGCCGCGAAATACCAACAATGAATGACCTTGAATTTAGCAGAGCGGAAACAAAACGCTCAAGCAATGGCGTGTCCCCGGCCAACTAACAACTTTCTCCCCGTGACGCGTTGTCTCGAGTATCGGAGGGTTCGGTATCTAGGTGAAACATAAATATAGAAGTTAAGTTGGGTATTGTAACCAACAATAGTCCATTGCTGCGAGCGAGAGCGGCCTATGGTTTTTATGATGCAACAGGGCGAGGTACCGCGAGGATGTTTATCGCTTTTTTTTTATTCTCAAAAATTAAATCTCTCTTCCAACCCTTTCGATCCCCAACTTTGATTGGGTTTATTATGAAATTCTTTTTAGGCTATTAATTTGTCCATTTATTCGTACTCCACTTAAGATCTTGCGAATGAGTTCTGCGTTCCATATTTTTAATTCAAACAATCCTGAATTTATTTAAATTGAGTGATCGTTGAACAACGAATTCCAAAAAATAGTCCTTTAATTCGCAAAAATTTTACCAATTTTTCTTGCTCGACAGAATCAAAAATGCAGTTCTCTTTAAAAAAAAATCGACTCATTAAAAATCTTTTCACCTCCACTCCACCCTCCAATTGATCCAACTCAGGAGACAAAAAAAAATCTAGATTCCCAGCTCCCAGTGACCCCGCCGCGGAAAAAAAAATTCTCCAGTGGTACATATAAGGCAGAGCGATGAAAAATTGAGTATTCATGTGAATCAAGTTGGGACAAGCCCACACTCCCAAACGGTACTTCCACAAACCAGCTCAACAGTTTCTCACAGCTGTAGCCTGGTAACGGATACACAACCAACACCGCCACCATAGGAAGATTATTCATTTTAATGTTATTGAGAATATTTTCCCATTGCCAAGAATTATTTCATTATACTTGGTGAATATGTGTAGAAGACATTAGTGAATTCCCACCTGTATTATATACGAATACCGGAAAATACAAATTGTGTGTCTCGTGGACTAGCTGACCGGCTGGATTCTCCATGAAAGCCACACTTACTACACTGTGGGGATGGCAAATAGCCAACGATGACCGTACGAGATAACATTCAGACACATAATAACTAGGTCGTTGCTGCTTCAGACTGGTCTAGCTGTACTGTTATTGAATGGAGAATTCGTTTCATTGGGCGCTGCGGGTGATTAATGGTAATTCGGCGATTACTCTCGTAATTCTTGAGTAATACCCAAAATACCGTGCTTGACATTGAATTTTAAATTAAACTTTAAGAATTATATAAATTCAATGGTTGAACTCTTACCATTTTTCGCAATTTTATCAGAGTCCTCTGACTGTCGTGATCTTCACAAAATTTTTCCATGTTAAATAGCCACTGATTTTTTAATGAATTAATTGTTCCCTGAATATCCAAAATATTCGACGAATGAGCCTTAAAAAATTGCGACTTAATTTCTCGGATAATGAGTTTCTCCTCGGGTGGCAAAATTTGTCCTCTCTCGGTGCTCAGAAAAACAGATCCTGTTCCAAAGTACACTACACGTACATCGGAACAAAGGGACGTGGTTTCACCTTCATTTCAGACGCTCTGGTACCCGGATATATCCTCGGTAATGCTGCGCATGGATTCTTCCAGTGAACTCGTCATCCAATCCCACCCCACTCTCACTCTCTCTTGATTTTACGTCGTCTCTGCCATGACTTTGTTGACGTCGTAATTCAGGGTTGCAATTCAATGCTTCGGCGGATAAAATATGCCATTGAATGAAATTGATTATTCATCCCCACCAGAGCTCAGTAATTCGTGCGAAATTTTTCTTTCTCTCAGTTTTCTGACAGTTTTTGAAATTGTGCACATTGAAAATAAATTGAAACTGTGGTTCGATGGATAATCTGAAGATCTCGCTATCGAATCCTAGATCTGGACTATCGAATTTTTTTGGTAAACATTTTTTTATCATTTTTACATTGAGAATAATCCCGGATGCCATCGCATGGTTTCCTGTGGCGTCAAAAAAATGTGGAACGCTGCATAGATTCCCTACTTTTTTCTCAAGTTTTTTGCGCAAATGTTCATCTCCAAAAGTTGTCCACTATTGCAATCTCGAAGCTCTTGGGGCATTACTACTGACAATTTTTTTTCTCTCCCTCTTCTCCATGGGGCAATTTTCGTTGGACGAAGGAGGGAATAAACCGACGAGAGATACTCCGACGTTCACCCCGAGACGATACAAAATGGCCTGCCTACGCACCTGCTTCAGTCAAGTTACACACACGCTCTATATGTATAAACCCTCCATATACGCAGAAGGGAGTTATCCGGCGAGGGACGTGCGCCTTCATTCGACTCGGTTCTTTCTCCAACTTGGCATACAACTCTCATCCACCTTCTACACCGCAAGTCAGTCTGTCTGTATCTGTATATACGCTTATACTCAAACGAAGAGGGGCACATGAATGCGTGCCCCAGCAGTCTGACTACACAGGGAGTTTATTCTCTTTTTATCATTCAAAAATTCTTTTCGATGAAATTACCAAGCTGCTCTGACCTTTTGATTGACTGACGGATTAATAAAAAATATAAATAGTTTATGGAAAAACTCAAGTGGCTTTTAAATTTACCAATTTCCTATTTCCCTTCAATTCTTTATCGAAATTATCTAGCAAAAATGATCGACAATTTTTCCAACGCTTTAATAAGAAAATTGAATAATATTTATCGAATTGGTTTTTCTAAAACTCTTCTCACTCAATTCAAGCCTGCCAATTTGCAAATTTTTATTGCCAGTGTAAACTGTAATCATTGCAAATTTAGTGATTCCATTTTTCCTGAAATCATTGATTGATTTAGAGATAAAATCAGTGAATTTTTATTCATTTTTATTTCAGCGAAACCATAAATTACAACCCATGAAAATCCTCCAATTTTCAATAAAACAGCTTATCGAGCAATTATCGAGCGATTTCAATTACCAAAGGAAAATTGTTAGTGGATATCATGAATATTTAGCGTATCGATTTACCCGTCTTGGTTGAGGGTGTGGTGAAAGATCGATTGATGCAATAGAAGATGGTACACGTTGATGAACGAAAGACCTTGGTCTCACGATTCAAGAAAATGAGGATCGTCTTTCAGCTGCGGTGGAATTGAGTAATCCAATTTGAATTCATTTGCAGAGATTCGTTTGTCTCTGCTATCCACAATACATCTGTTATTGTTTTTTTTTTGTTTATTTTCTTTTTTTTTTTCCTTTTCTTCACTCGTCTCGTCCCGCTGAGGGACTCACAAACAGCGGAAATGTTGTCCGACTCTGTACGTGTAATTGATACCTCGTTAATTTTTATAGCGACGTTATAAATCATTAATTCAAGCTTTATATTGTATCTGGTCACCGTGTCACTGATGTTTTCAGTACGTGACAGAGTCCTCAATTGAATTGAATACGAAGAAGTGAAAAGAGAAGAGCACAAAATGCAATTAACTGAGGAACTCACGGACCCGTTAATTATGGAACCGCATTGTTTCTTCAATAGGACGCAAGGTCGAGGTGTGTGGGTATTTTTACGGCAGAAAAAAAAAAGGAAATTATTTTGAGATGTCGAAGGACTTCACGTAGCTCCACAGTGCACACCAGTATTGCCTGGAGTGCACCATAGATTTATATATTTTAAATCTACAATTTTGGCAAATAAATTACGCGAGAAAATTTAGAAAACAATTCTTCAAACATTTTGCAATGATTTAGATTTTTTTTACCACATTCCTTGGTATAAATAAATCATTGAATTCGCATTAAAAATAATCGTTCGTTTTATAATACGAGTCAACGAATTTTTCAATTTTTTAACACTCTCTGATACTTTTTTTGGAGTTAAAAATTAGCCAGTTTTTCATTTTTGATAAAAAAATGGATTAGTAATTGATTTGGAGAAATATTTGAAAAATGAGACCACAGAAATAACAAACAGGAGTAGAATATCCTTAAAGGATTCCAATGGAATCAAAAAAATTCCAATTATATTTTTTTTTTAGTCCGTAATTGCAGTTTTGAATGTTCAAGATTGAAGAATGCTCAAGAGATTGTTTTGAGATTTTTATAACTCTCAAATTGAATATTATAGGAAAAATCACGGTGGGTGGCAGGAGAATTGAGGACGGATCGCTCAAAATATCTTTCGATAACTCAACGAACAAGGTTAATTAATAAATACAAATGACGACTTTCTACGTGACTAATTCGCGTGTATTATGAGACTTGAGAGTCAGCATAAAAAAACCGGAAATCTTATCAATTAATATTTCAAGAACGAGGGGGACAGTGAGAAAAGAAACGAGTTCTTGAGGTCGAGAGGGAGAAAATGGAGAGAACAAGCTCAAGGGAAAGAAATGTCCTGGCTTTTTACCTCCATCAGTCAATAGTACCATTGTTTTACTTTTTACTGAGTGGCCGACAATCAATTTAAACAGCGAGAAATGAGAGACCCTTGCAATCGAATTAGAGCATAACCATAAATTTTTTGCCTCTTTTTTTGTTCATCGGACGATTTAAAATTAGTTGATACATTGTTCATTCTATTCTTCGATAGTACATTCGACTGATAACTTTTGTTAAAAAGTAACATTGGATTTTATTTCAACGCAGAAAAATCAACTATTTCGATAGTCCGTAAATACATGAATATCGAGCCACAAAATAATGTAAATTTGTAATGTGTTGAAAAATCGGATGGACATTTACTAGAATTTTCCTGAGCCTCTTCATTGTCACAAAATATATTTAAACAGTAAGAAATAAAAAATCCTTACACTATTAAAAAATTATGTATAATTTTTCATTGTAATATTCTATCTCCCCCCAAAAATTTGTTCCCCCCCCCCCAAATTTATCCCCCCCCCCCCCCCCCGCGTTAGTAATTTTTATCGGAATTTAATTTTCACTTCAATTTCAAGGAATTTTATTAATGAAAAATTCCAAGTTTTGTCGAAAACTCAAATAGAACTCCACAAAATAATTGCAGAGAAGCCAATTCATAAAATAACAACGAGTTTCAATCAGGAAATGGTAAAAAAAATTCCAAAAACCGATTTTCATGAATTTTCAGTGAAACCTGAAATATCATAATTTTTTTCACCCCCAATTAGAATTTCTTGTCGCCTTCCTGAAAATTCATCGTAAACTGTCCATGAAATTTCATTTGTTTTTTAACAGTGTAAAATAGAATTAGAGCAGAACCTGCAATTTTTTGTCTCTTCTTTATTCCCGAGACAATTTAAAATCAGTCGATGTATCTTCCACTTCATTCCACGTGATTGCACAAATTCAATTATTGATTATCAACGTCTGCTTCTGAAATAGACGCGGCGATTGGCTGATGCAACATGCAGATTCCACTGAGAGGAATGAAAAAATTGGGACATTAGATGACCACACTAGCAAAAAATTATCGTTTGTTGAGTAAGAAGTAGCTACTTCTCCTCTAATTGAAGGATAATTGCCAGTACAGTAGTCAGGGCTCTCTAAAAATTGGACTTGAACGAAATCATGAAGGGCTTTAATTTGAAAAATATAACCCCAAAAGTATGACTCTTAAAAGTTTCAAGTGGAAATTTTCCAGCTGCAATTTGATCTTATATTAATAATATCTTATATTTCTTTCGACTGGATCAACTGGAGATTTTCCAATCTCTTAAAAATGTTCAAGTCCAAAAGTCATACTTTCGAAGAAAAATCAACCGTAAATTTTCAAATTTGGAATTAAGTCGTAGGCGAAAATTCAGATTTTCATCTCTGAAATTGCAAAAAAAAATGATCGTGTGTTGAGAAAGAGATTGCTCCTTCTCCTGTAATTGGAGGGATAATTGCCGGCAGTAGGCTCTGGGCTCTTTTGAAATTTGAATGAAAAATAATTGCGTCGAAAATTACAATACATCCGCAGTGAAAAATACAATCGTATATATCAAACACTGAATTACTACGCCATGAAAAACGAGCGGTTGTAAATGATGATTGACTGTTCTAAATGGTTCGATATGAAATAACTCCAGTGTGTCAACACTCACCCGAACCAGATTAATTATCACCATTGAACAATAAAGCAAAAAGGGGAGCGTAGGGCTGTCGCGAGGGGGGGAAAAAGTATGGAAAACTCTGGGACTTAACTACTGCCTTTCATTTGTGTTTATCGGAGTGAAATACACGTTTCCAATGAGAGCGCTGACCTGTAATAATAATTCCCACTCGGTCCAATTATCATGTCAAAGTATAACTGATTCGTTGCCAATTAAAATCGAATATTCGAGGAGCTGAGGGGGATGAACGAAACGAAAAATTGAATTTTAAATCAACTCACCAGTTGCATATCATTTAAAGTTTTGTAAAAACTCCATAAAGTCAATGGAAAACTTTCAGACTTTTCAATCGTATTTTTTAATTATTTTAACAAGCGTTTTGTGGAAAAATCCACAACTTAACATGGAAAAATTATTTATTTCTCAAAAGCTAATATTTTTTTCAAAATTTTCTCAGAAAATTCAACTGCAAAATATGACCCTACAGTCCGAAATTTCTTAAGAAAAAAATTAAGCAATAATCTGTTTTTAATTTTCGAAGTTGTCCATTCCAAGGCAATTAAAAATCAAATCGTTCACGAACTATCTTTCTCAATTAAAAAATTAATTATATTTATAAATTTAATTACTTAAACAATGGATAACTAATGGATTCCTCACGTGTTGTTATTATATTTGTTAATTTGCATTTTCAATACGAGTGTAAACAAAATGTTGTTTTTTTGTCACTTCTTAGAATATTGAACTCGTTATTCTCGAGTTGGAGACATCTAGCTCTCCTTGAGATTCAGAACATAAATCGTAAACTACAGGAAACCGATTGAGCGTCGGAATGAGTTTACTCAAACAAATTTTGTGATTTAAATTTGAAAGCCTCAAATATGAATAATCGTTCAGCTTTAGACAGCCACGAAAAATTGGCCTCCCGAACCGGATCATTCACACGAGCTCGCTCTTTTAGAAGTAAAAAACGTTTTTAAGGTTTAGTTAACCATTGAACTTTCGATTCCCGATGTGAAGACATTCAATTCTCCCGAGAATTCGCGAAATAAATTTGGCGATTGAAAAAAAAAAGAGAGAACCTATTGAGCGTCGCTACCGGCGCCTCAAGTCTCGCCAAGCGAGTCTCAAAATTCAATCAAAAGCAAAATGTTCTATTTTAGACGAATCCGAATTATTAATTAATATAAAATTCGATGTTCATGGGGACGTGTCACCGATTTTTCTGTCAAATTTATAATTGTCAACGGGGAAAATTAATGAAAGCTCTGAGATCCTTCATTTTCCATCAAAAGAAAAACCCCTTAATTTTTTAAAATACTAATGAACAATAAAAAAAATAATTAACAATTAATAATTGTCAATTGCTTACTATGCGCCATTTACTGACCACTCTAAGCCCAAGACAACCTTTGCCAATGATTACAACGCGATCTTGTAATAATCTAAGTACATTTTGTCATCTCTCAAAGCGCGATTATTTATTCTAACGTTTTTTACCTCGTCCAACTGGAATGTCAATGCTTCAGAAATCTTAACTCTTGTTTTCCAGCTTCTTCCAATGACTCAATGAATATTTTAATTACTCTCATATGTATTAAACATATAAATTACGTATTTTCTCAAGGACTTTAAATTCCTATTATAAACTGAGAATAGCATTTCTCGCTAAAAAAGCGATGGTAGAGAAATTTATGGCTCGGAAATATCATCTCTCACTGAGAAAATAAAAACATTCCCCAAGAAATTTTGTACTCTTTTCAAAGACAAAGATTATTTACTTAAAAAAAGACTGTACTCTCTCAAATTAATTCTAGTTACCATTATTTCTCTCAATGCATTTGGCGAAATGAAATAATTTGTCCTCCCGGCGTCTAATATTTTCGTTTGTAACTGAAAATTTGGGGATTTGCAGATCACACACAAGTCATTCCGAGCATTTCGCCCTGTCCAATCGCAAATATATAAATAAAAACATCAGATAATAATTTCGAACCCACTCCCTTCCTCCATGTCAACACCTCCAGATATTCCCCCGACAATTGCGCGTGCCCTTCGCCTATTAAATTCTGGGAAATCTAAGCCGAAAAAAAAGGAAACGTGAAAATACGGGTAGAATATATTGAAAAGCCAATCGCCTCGGAAAGATCATATCCAATCGCATGTGTATTTATATCGAGAGAACATTGAGGTGCACAGACCTCTAGCACGTCACCGTCCTTGAACCACCGTCTCGAATGTCAAAAGTACGTAAACCATGTTGAGAATCCCCTATTCCAATGGCCGAACAATTTTTTGCCTCCACCCCTCCTCACCCTCCCAGGGCACCGTGAATCGCATAATAATACAAGAACAATGTCAAACTAAAAAACTCGATTCTAGGAGCTTTTCATGTATTTGCCATTTTTTGAGATGTTTTTTTCAATCCCAAGGATGGCGGTCAGTGAATTCTCGGGAAACCGGTGCCGCGCCAACGCTCGTAGCACACAGAGCACTAGTGGAAACAAGTTTACTCCACTACCAATTCCGCAGCCACTCGAGGGCTCCCCCTCCCCCCCTGTCGCTCCGTATTTCGCGAGTGTAAATTGTTTTTAACTGGTAAAAAGTATGAAAAACTCACCCAAAAAATTCGATGAGAGGCGCCCGAAACGGGTCCAGGAGCGCCAAAAGTAATCAGTCCACTCGAAAAACCGAAGGATTATCATTCACCACAAGAGTATAACAACAAAATCACTCATTAAAACTCATTTCACTGTGGAGTCAATCGTTTTTTTCTTCTTTTGTTATTTTGTTGATTGTTTTATCGGTATTAAACGGTTGGAGAGAAACGTGAGAGAGTCCGGTCCTGCTCCCCTAGAGATCACTGACCAATTTCATCGAGGACTGACGCGACACTGAGGGGAGCTCGGCCGCAGGTAAAAACACAACCGGCTCTGGCTGGACGCTCGGCTACTTTCGCCGGTATTCGGCTCACTTCAACACCGACTCTCGGCCCCTTCGGGAGCATATACGAAAGGGGATACGTGACTTCTCGAGAAATGTTACCAGGACGAATATACGTGGGGCTGCGACAAAAGGAAAATACATCATTCTTTTGCAATATGCTTTTTTCTGCGGGTGAGGAGGGATTTTTTTTCAGTTTCGCGGAGAGTGCGAGGACTATTCAATCATAGCGCAATCTACTCCGATAAATTCCAGAGATGGGTTGAATGAATTTTTAATTTATCCTGAGTTGAAAACTTTCATCGGAGAAATAAAAATTGTCTCTTTGTCAAAACCAAAATAATGAAACCGACGGTTTTTTTTAAGTGTCTCGAATATGTTCCATTAATGAGTTTATTCAGGCTCGCAATGCATTTTTTTTAATTAAGGGAGAAGTGCGGAAACTCTATTGAATAATAGCGTAATTTTTTTTAAATAATACATTTAATTAATTTTTTTTTTCGACAAACTGGGGAGATGGCCTTAAATACATTTTCGGTTTATCTTGAGCTAATACATTTTATTTTTGAGAAAAAAAATTGGCTCTCTGGAGAAGAGAAAATAAGTAAATAGGAAATAATTTTTTGAATGTATTTAATGAATGGATTTTTGTGCGCGCTCCGTTGGAGTTTTCTGAGATTGATAGGAGATTTCTAAGTTGACAAATTTATTTCTTGAAGAATAAAAACCGTTTCATTGTCAAACAGAAAATTAATGGCTAGAAAGTAATGATAATAAATGAAACTTCACTTTCATACAAAAGAAATCGATCGTAAGATCTCAAGATAAAATTATGAATATCTCTATAGGCGCCAGTCTATAAGCTTCATTTTTATTAATCATCTTCCCGATAATTACATGTTCAATTTTTTTAATTGTCTGCAATGTTCACCGCGTGTTTCATAATGTTATTGAGAAACGTTTTTAGAGAGTGTCAAAATTCTTAACTTGTAACATCCTTAGACAGTTAATAACGACTTTCCAGCAGTGACATCGAATTCTGTTTGACCTAGCCGTATCCGTTTGGTAAACTAACAAATTATTACAAATTAAAAATACAGAAAACTAATTTCGAGAAAAATTACTTTAGAAAAACTATTAAATTATTTTAGATTTTTTTAAATGACAAAAACCGAATATTCTTAAGCGACTAGGTTAATCGGAACTTTTTCCCCAGATTCGGAATTCTTATAGAATTTCCCTTAGCTCCCAGATTGCGTTTGAAATCAAAATGTAATTCCTAGGTCTCTCCGGCGATTTTCATTGACAATTTTTTGATCTGTAACTTCCCATTCTATTTAAATTTCTCTTCTCTCCCTTTCCCCCCAACCACTCCAATTGTCCCCCAAATCCCCAAAAATCGTATAATTACAATTGACTCGTTCACCCGTCGCCTCGAAATCTTGATACCAGAGGTCGACTAAAAAGTGGTAGGCCAAGGAATATGAATTCTCTCGGTGCTGATGGAAGTAGTCGAGCGTGTTAAATAGAGGATGAAGTGTGGGATTCGTTGCGCTCGGGTTTCTCGAGACACGATTCTAATTGATACGTCAATCGATCAAAAATTTGATAACACGTCAGTGGGAAAAGTTCATCGGGCAGTTAATTCGCCGGTGTGGTTTATGAATTCTTATGAATTCCACAAACATCGAGGGCAAATTGAAAAATGAAAACTCCTGAGTGAGCATCATCTGCTCCGCTGCTTCTGCCTCGAATAACAGTCTACAATTTGGCTCTCGTTCGCCCTTACTTATCTCTGGCTCAATTGTTTTCCTTCTTTCATAGTTTATTTTTTTTTTTGCCTTGCCCTGGGTGAGAGAATAAATCTCACGAAGGGCAATGCAGTGTATCTATATGCATTTCGTCTTTGTTACCCAGTTGTACGTTATTCGTCTCGACGAGTCGAGTCCCGCGGGATCGCGTTGCTTCCTCGTTTCGATATTCCATCGTGGGATAATTATGGAAATTGCGTTTTCGACCGTTATATCAAGTAGCGAGGGGGCGTAAACTCCTGCATCGTACAATTCTCGTTCCTTCACCTCATATCCACTGAAAATGGAGAAAAAAAAAGAGAGAGATGGCCAAAGAGGGCGAAAACATTGTCACTCCACGGAAGGTATTCCACAAGAGTAAAAGTATCGCGTGATTTTCAATGATTTACCTACATTCCAAGGCACATGCTATTTCAACATTTGTTCGACGAGTAAGAGTCGAGGGTCTTTAATTTACTGGTAAAAGGGGGTAATGTCATGTGCCCAAGAGCTTTCTCCTCGTTATTATGAGCATTAATAACTGAACATTTCATGACAAACAAAAAAGTTGTTTATGGGGAATTATTTTTGTCTACTTCCGACGACAAATTATCTTTTAAGATTCATTTAATTTCGTTTTTCTTACTTCGCATTCAAATCTCTTGGCATTCAAAATCTCGAGAGCTGCATTTTAATTGTTCATTTTAAAGCCTTGAGAGAAACGTTTTGGAGATATGAGAAACAATTAGAAAGTCTAGGTTTAAGGAGAGATGCAATAATTAACCGACGTCGGTAGCTCAGGGGCTAGACGCGAGACTGGTGTCCTGAAGGTAGTGAGTTCCCGACGGAACCGAATTATTCGGAAAGAGACTTTTTCGGTTTCGAACGGTTCCATGGTCCTTCCATGATAGGGCCAATTAGCCAGAAAAGTGGGGCTAAAAACGGCCGAAATATACGAAAAAATATTCAATAATTAACGATTTACTACGTTCGAATATTGCCATAGTCTCA
>JAPYZM010000725.1:0-28918 GCA_030522845.1 Psyttalia concolor
ACACTCACATGTATTATTCTTTTGTACTTCTTTTCTACCACTTATGTCTTACCGCTTTAACAAGGTTGTACCTATTAACGAGCGAATAAATGAACTGAACTGAACTGAACTGTATTCATTAATTATCGAATTTCGAGGGCAAGTTGAAATCAAATTGAAATAAATTTGTTCATTATGAGTTTAAGGTCAATGATTCCTTGAAAATATTTCATTCATAGAAAAGTCATAAATTGGTAATGAATATTCCTGTGTTAATAATAAATAATAACTGACATTGTTTAAATTGTTTTAAAATATAAGTGAATTGGATTTCTTATGTTGCGCATTTGACTGTATTTTGTCAATGCATATGGAATATGAAAAATATACCCAGAAAAATAAAAATAATGGCATTAGTGGCAAATATTCTCGACTCTTTGGGAGTAATAGAACACGCGGGGGATGAAACGTAATGTTTCGCATGCATACTCACGTTGCAGTATCGTAACTCGATGACGTCGAGCCTCGTTACCGCTGTGTAATCATCGTACCATTCCCTCCCTCCTCTCTGTAACAATACGTCCTGTTCAACGACGGGAGAGGGGAGAAGGAGGCCCTTAACGTTTGTCAGAGGGTCGACTCGAGGACTCGCATCACGCGACTTGTGAATTCAAATAAATTTCTGCGTAACGTATACACTCATCTAGATTAAATTAATCTCGATGAGAATAAATAAATAAATGGAGTTAATTGGGGAGGGCAATGAGTCATCAAGTGAAAAACTCGTTAAATTGGGCTTACCTGGTTTCTCTAATCTCTTGAGTCATTCGCAATTATCAACCCCTCGTACACAATTAATTGAGAGTAATGAGCGAATAACTATTAGTTTAGTTCCTCAAAACAATCTAAATTTGGATTTTAAAGACTACAATTCTCCAATTTGGAGGTAATATTCTGTACCAAATTACCCAGAATTTTTTAACGGAAAGTTAAATAAAAACTTGCAGTTTTCATAGCTTTTCTCAGAAATTAAAAACATTTTTTTTTTCCTTACCCGATAATCGTATCAGCTATTCCAAATGATCAAAATGAATACGACACAACTACGAAATTATTACCGAGTGAATTGGTTGCCTGAAGCACGTGAAACTGCCATCGTAACGCAAACTCCTGAATGTGCCTTTCAAGTGACATGAGACGTGACACTTGATATTGTATCAGTACAGTTGAAGTCTGTCTGACGCAGATATAACTGCTCGAGTCCCTCGACACTCCACACATTCAGACACTTACCCGGTGAGACTAAAATTAAAAATTACTATGTGAATAGAGTAATCGAGGACACCGTATGGAATTTGAAATTTAATATATTTTCACTGATGATATATTTTTTTGATATAGAATTTCCATTTTACGGTTTAAGATGCTGATTCGTAACAACCAAAACTGAAAAATTGCCATCGTTCAATTTTGACATTTTCCAATTTTCATTAGAAATTATGTCGAATGATCTTAAACGCAAAAATACAAAGTTTGGCGACAATGTCTGTTTGTCATCCCCCAAAGCCACTTTGCGAAAATTAAATTTTAGAAAATTGACCAATAAAAGGACAAAAAAAAATTTTTTTTAACTGAAATTTTGTCACTTCATAGGTCCTAACTAGGACTAATTCGAGCCGTAGGATCGGTTTAATAGTTCCCGAGAAAAAGCCCTTTCTTTTCTCATCGTTTTTGTCAATATCTACAAAACTATTGGGCCGATTGAACTTTTTATTTTCTCAAAAAGTTCGCCATGATGGCCTCTGTCTATATCAATTGAAAACTACATGTCCACTTTTGTTTTTTTCAAAAAAAAAACCCTGTATGCTCTCTATCCTTTGCAAAAATGGAGATATTAACATGAAATTTTTCTCCAAATTTCGCCTTATGATGGGCACAGTTCGTATTGGACCTGAGCTCAATTGGTCCAGTAGTTCCGAAGATATTTGATTTTTTCTGAAAATGGATTTTATTTCATATCTTCACAACTAATCAACTGATTTCAATTTTTCTGCACTCAAAATATTCGTCTAGATTCCTTCTATCTAGACCAATTAAAATCTTTATAGCGGTCCCTGCAAAGTTTTCAAGATATTCTTGATTTTCTGTTCTTCCAAGAACTTGCATGACCATGAATCCATTCGGAAGCTGAGTACCAATGGAATTGGTAAAAATTAAAAATCAAAGGGACAATCAATGTTTAAAGCAGTGGTTGGATGCCCCCTACCAAATAGGCTTGGTCAACTGCTTGTTTTAATTTCTATTCTTCTGCACATAGAATTCTTCACTCCCGATAATCGCCATAATTCACGACAATCCATTAAACACTGCATTTCCAACTGATGAATTGCCCCCCAATACCCAAATATTTCGTAATCCTCGATAGTCTTTATACCCACGACAATTAAAGGGATTTCAACAATCAGAATGATAATTGGCATGGTTTGTCGGTGGCCCCAGTGAATGGAGCGTGTACAAAATGGCCCGTTAATTTTTACTCCGATATAAACAATAGCTCCCACCGCGTCTCGATTTGAACCGCTGAACGTGTTACGCGTCCCGCACACACACCAACGCACAACAGAGGGATTTGTGTATAAATAATGGCACGCGTGCATCCCAACCCACACCTTCTCCTCCCACCGCGGATTTTCGAATCATTTCGGGCCGTATAAATATCGTTGAATAATTTTCCAATGGTTATTAGCGATAATAAAATACCGATTTATCGATTTAACGGAAAAGAGATTACCATGTAGTTCAAATTTATTAACGAGTGAGTCTATGACTACTCACGTACGCGTTATAACGTATGTAATTCATCAATTAGCGTCACCAATTCTTTATTTGATGATGCACAACAAATACTGCCGGCTGAGTGTCTGTGAAATGATTTAAAATAGTAAAGCAAAATTTCGATATTGAGAAAAACAAAATTTTGTCAGTCAAATGATCTTCTCAAAAGAATTTAAAGGGAGCTTTACTCTAGAAATTTTGGACATTTGGTTGTCCAAAACAAATATGGTTGATAGAATTATATTTTTTTCTCAGTGAATGAAAATATGTAAGGAAAATTTACATAAATATTTCATGGAGATTTCATTTTATTGATTGAAGAATCACGTTCAATTTCTGTTTTCAATAATAAAAATTATCTTTAGTCTGTGTTTGCATTGGAAATGGGGTGATATAAAATAATAAAATTGATACACTGACAAAAAAAACGTATTTTGGGCTAGAAAATTAATTCTTGTTTCAAGAATATTTTTTTACTATCACATAAGGCTTGAGTCAATCTTTTTCTTTTGTTCCTCAAATATTTTTCATTGTCCAGAGAAAGATAGTTATAACGTTTTTCTTGCCCTGGACTACGTGCATACTTAAGAGACAAGAGAAAAAGAAGTATGTGATAGTAGAAAATATTCTTGAATCAAGAATGAATTTTTCACTTTTCTTTACTTTACTCTTCGTAACTTAAAATACTACGCTCGGAAGACACATCATACTAATTCCTTGAAGGATCGAAACGTCTTACAAAGGAACAGAGAACCACAGACCTATAGTCACATGCATTCCGAGGGTGATCGAAAACACTCGACCCTATTTATCCTGAAAAATCATGACATAAAGATGATGCCTCACTCTTCTCCAAATTTTCACTAGTAAAAGTGTTCGTTGTCCTGAAGCATAAACATTCAGAGAGAAATACTATACCAAATTAATTTGTACTTTAGATTTATTTCAAGAAAATCTAACAGTATGTTTATCCCATTACAATTTTACACAAATTTCATTTGATTAAATCACTGAAAATTACGAGTTTTAAGGAAAAATACAATGAAAAATGTAAATATTAACGTTAATGAACCCATGAAAATTCTTGGAAATTATAAAAATTCGGGTGAAGATATTACGTAATTTTGTACTGCAATATAGCATCGAGACACGAAAGCCCACAATTCTTATTCACCTCATAACCACTGGCAGTCTCGTACGTTAAAACTTTAGATACAAACTGTCTGAACACACTGGGTCTCCCTCTCCTTCTCTGACCAACCCGTCCACTGCATCAATTTCAACTTTACCCACCATAGCTCCACCATTTTCTTCCACTTAACTTTTTCAACGATAAGAAAACTAAGTGGAAGAAGGAGGTAAAGTCGAATATACGCCAGACGCGTAGCCAAAGTTATTCTTTACTTCGTTAGGCACTTGAACCAGCCCCTGTGACAGGGGATTGGGCTCTATTCTTTCTCTCCTCGAGTCGTAAAAATTATGGGAGTAGAGGTTGAGAGATAACCTAGTAACATTATTCACGAAATAGACCGGCGGAATGATCGAGTCCCTGATAAAATTCGGTTCCTCCCAAGAATAAAAAAGAAAATCAAACTATCCAACTATTTTTTTTTCATATCAGAATATTTTCAATCTTTATCTCACTCTTTACTCATTCGTTTAAATAATTAATTAGCAAGTCTTCATCTGCTTAATTTTTTTTTTCAAGCGCGTGGTGACTTGATTTTTCCATTCTCGTAAAACAAACCCCGAACTCCTGTCCAGAGGGCAACAATTGTCCCAATCCTCAATTCGTTCAGACCGCCGTCATATTGCCTCAAGGTAAGTGAAGAATGGGGGGGAGTGACCCTTCTCCCATCGGCGAAAACTACGTTAGGGAATGATGTTGGAGATCCTTTCGAAGTCCCAAGGGTGAAATGGCTCATTCCCGCGCACTTATCCAGCGCGCACGCCGTAGATAACCATAGATTAATGGGTCCCACACTGAACACCGGGTATATAGGTATACGAGAGTCCAATGAGACTGGGAAAGGAGCCAGGAGTTAGTGTTAAAGATGGAAGTGGCATATTTCTTCTTCCTTTTCTTCCGTTTTCTCTGATTTATCGTTTATTGAGAAATATGGCGATTGGTCTTTTTGCTTATGGCCTGAAGAGGAAGATTAACCCCCTTTGAGCTCCCTCTTCAGATATACGCGGATTCGTGATCTCAAATGAGAATGTGGGGATAAATTCTGGGGTTATTATTGAGTCATCATCTGATGCGATAGCTCATCCGGAATGGAGAAATATATCAAATATTATGAAGAAATATTTCACCTATTTCGAGGAGAATCATCGAACTTCCACTGAAAAAAAATAGTTTTTTGATAAGTTCGTCTTTACTTTTATCAAGAAACGACTAGCTCTCTGGAAAGTCAAGAAACTTATGACTTGAAAATTGTCAAGAGCAAAATATCTCACGCTGAGAACAAGAACTTATCAGAATTTTTTTACTTGTCCAGAATATAGGGACAATATATTCGTAACAAGGTCATTACTTCTGACATGTACCCAAACAATTTTTCTAGCAAAATATTTCTGTTTGAGGTACAAAAAATTGAACAAATTGATTAGACTTGTTTCGAGAAATTAGTTTCCTGCAATGGATTATTTGGTCCTGTTGTTAGTAAAAATCCAATATCTCGTGACTAGTATTTTCTTCTTCTGAGTGTAAGATATCTTGCTCTTGAATATTTTCAAGGCATGAATTTTTCTCCAAAAGTACAGACATACTTCCGCAAAAATTGCTTTCTCAGTGTAAACCAATCATTGGACTTATTCTGAATATTTAATAATGAGTTTATTCTCAAAGGAGTTCATCATAATTTTATCAACTTTCTTGAAATAACTCTATATTTCCTGTGACCTTAGCCAAACTAAAATCAGTACAGTCGCCATGGGAATGGCCAGTTGTTGCCGAGAGGTATTAAGTATGACTTAGTACTCAAGTTTCCATCATTAGCCGGTCCTTCCTCCAACTTCGTCTGGCACCCCCTTCCCGAAAAGGCACTTTCCACGCTAAAGGATACATCGTCCAAGTTGCTCCGGGGGTTTGGGCATTGTCAGGGCTTCCTTTAACGAAAGTTTCCTCGGCTTCTCTAACACCCGATTAGCCGGCACCGAGTGGGGATTATACCTACCTCACCTCCCCCTTTCCAAATCCCCTCGGCAAATTCCAATCGGTCAAAAATTACTTTCACTTCGGATACAAACTCGTCACGTAACTCATTAACACCGGAATATTCAAGGAAATGGCGCATTGAAACTCCAAAGTGTCTCGGAATTTTTTATTGTTGAGTTTACTAATTCAGTTTTAGTTACCAAAAATATATATAGAAATATGACTGAAGGAGATCTTTTAAAAGTGGTCATTTATGTTAACAAACCATAAGATATACAATAGATAACAGAACAGATCATTGTAATTTCTAAAATCCCGTGTGGTCCTCTCTTAAGACAATTGCTGGTGAAGCTTACCACCGAAGAAAGTATTATGAATGGATTTCTTGTGTAGGGGGAAGGATAAATTAAGACGAATACTTGAGAGCTCTAATTCACGGAGTGGAGAGCCCATTAACCCTTTTAGGATGAGATGTTGGTGCTTTGGGTAGGTGCGTTATCTACCCTGAGGCAGCTTGTTTGACTTCCGGCCGGCTGTCTCCGGCTGGCTGGACGCTCACTTGATAACCGAATATATAAACCCGGTGGTAGCTTAGCCACTAATCCTTTCCGGAGATGATCTTCTCTTGTATTATGAAGTCTCACTTATCCATCAACTTCTCACTAATTTCCAACATTTTGGGATTCAATGGTGAAACTTTGTCGGGAGCGTTATATAGAATTTGCACTCGAGACCCTCCTTGCGGTGGATTTATCCCATTTGTTAGGAGAAATCAATTAACAATTTTTAAAAATTTATGTTATTATATATTAAATATATTTATATTTATTATACTTGAAATTCAAAAAAAAATATTAATCGGACGTCTTGATTAAACTTCAATTGTAAGTACGATCACAGAATTCTTGCGCTAATTTTTATTTTTTATCGCAAAATTATTACAACAAAAGTCCCTGAAATTGCGATAAAATTGGCGGTCCATAAAAAAATTCAAAACAAGGTTGTTCTTTTTTTTTCATTAAATGAATGAATCCAAAAAAATTATTAACATTTTCAAAATGAGAGATGAGATTAATTCGCAAAGTCTCACATATATTCATATTGATTCACAAAACAATCCCCCCGATTATTCCCACAATTATCTTAATAAGAATGAATAATGGCTTCTCATTCCGCTGCCGATTAAAACTCTGAATAGTACGAAATATGGTGAAGGGGTTGGCAAAGAGTCTCCCCGTCACGCAACCCCTTGAAGCCGAGGCTATCTTCTCGGCCACCCGAAGCGTCAACTCCCTCTAATTCCCGCCATCTACGTGCCATGATCTTCGTCATTAATATTGCTTTACGAACCAAGCAATTTCGCTGGGATTATTGATGAGAGCGAATTCATCGTCGATATGAGAATCACCGAGCACAAACCACAATGACATTATAAAGCATCTCATTAATTCCCCTGATATCAAAATGATAGTCATTTTAATTTCAAAGTTTTAACCGCTATCCCATTATATTTCAAATGACATCTGAACGGGCGTCTCAACTTGACACTCAGATAGCAAGCGTCAAGCGTCTTCACAGGGTGGTAAATCTGTCCCCGGATAGCGAGGGTAACTATACATGTATATACCTTAGACTGACGTCACTCTGCGTATTCTACACCCTCAAGAGTTCACTACTGATCGAATTAACGCGCCACGACCGCCCTGATACCCCTTGACAGTCTGAATTAATTAACAGTTGGAGGCCGCCATTATCGAGACGTCTACGAGTGAGTCCAAATATTTTATCTGATGATTTATACAGCCGCGAGAAGAGAAAATATTTTTCGGTACTGCTTTTCACATTTCCTCGTCCGGGAATTGGTACGGACACTTACCAGAACTCGAAAAAGTGAAAATCACTACGGAAAAATATCTTTTCTGGGCTATTGTTATGGGGTTTTTTGACTCGCGTGGTTGGCCGTCTCGCCTACGCGGCTCGGCTCACCAAACTCCACGCTATTCCTGTACTACTCCTCACGATTTCTCATCTGGAAGTAGGTAAAATATTATTCCCAAACTCAACAATTTGGAGGTCCCTACAAAAATATATTGTTCTTGGGTTATTGCTGTGCCTTTTCTTGACTCGTGTAAGTGACCAACGCCATACGACTAGAAACCCACAGGCAGGCCAAAAAAATACCATTTTGATGAAATTACTAAATTTCTTTGGAGAGAGAAGTCAATCTTAAGTATTTATATATTCGTAACAGCGACTTTATCCCTTTGAAAATGATTATTGCAAACTATAAAAAAGTTTTAGGAACCCCGAGTAGACTTAGAATTGTATTTTTCACCTTCAATAGACTTTTTATCCCCGCAAGCTTTGTCCCTCCCACACATTGAATCCCACGTTCTCTTCATCCTCTAGATAGTCACGAGTAGATAACCCAACAACAACAACAACTGTTTAAACAACAGTTGGGAATTAGGTAGGGAGAACGCGTTCCACATTTTTTTTAAGGTAGGACATTGGAATTGATGGATGGAAAGGATTTTTGGTAGGTGGGAATTCCTTCTAAATATTTTTACTCCATAAATAACTGAAGAAAACATTCACATATCCTCAGACTGGGAATCGAACCCGGGACCTTGCCGATTGCCACTCAGGTGCTCTTCCTATTTGAGCTAACCATCGACCCCCGATATATCAAAAAAATCTTCTAGAGTTCAAATGAAAAAGAGTTCGTCGTCACGTGAAATTGAGCGACGCGTGTTTATCAAGGACTAGAGGAGTTTTCCTCCTGCAAACAAACGCAAAACCCCAAACGACACTCAACAACGGCAGGCGATGCGCCGAAAAGGAAGGGTGGGGGTGAGACGGGAGGGTGGGACGAGGGGTTAAACGAGAGTTGGGGGATTCCCCGAATAAACTTTGCTCCGATCAGGAATTCCCGAAGGAGGACTGGCGGTAGTTGGCGCCGCTCGTACTCAATTTGCATCAGCCGTCGAGACAAGAGAAAGAGCGGTGAAGAAGGGGGTGCTCGTGGGGGTGGAGAAGGGAGGGAGTAGGTTGAAGCCACCCCATCTAGCCCTCCATTCTCGACACTGCATCCTCACTCGTGCAGCAGCGAGTCTAACGCGTTTAGCCGAGACTCTTGAGCCCCTAATCAGATCTTGTCGAAGGAAGACGACGGAGGTGGCGCTAAGTGTGAAGTTAATGGAGTCAGGCTCAGGTAGAAAATGATGGTACTCTTACTGGTAGATGCAAACTCGAGTGACATTGTGGTATGCCACTGGTTGAGGATTGTTGGGTTATTCATGACTTTTCAATCTTTGCCCTTCGCGGATGAATGAATAAGGAAATAGAGTTTAATGGAATTCGGGGTTTTTTCCCGTCTGCATAACTGACGGCGAAATACAAATTCTGGAATCAAATTCAATTTATTTTGTGCTTAATTAATAATCATTTTTGCACGAAACTATAGATTCATTCTGGGATGAAAATTACCATTTTTTTATTTGCAAAAATGACCAACTTTTGAGACCGACGGCAATGGCCGAGTGGTTAGAGTGTCAGACTAGTGTCGCGAGGTTCCCGGGTTGCTTCCCGGCCGTTGCAATTATTCTGATACTCCAGATTTTCTTGGTTTCATTGTTAAGCGGGAATCTTGTAAAAGAGACGACTCCATCTGGTCAAGGTTTTCCTCTCAGGTAGAGGTTTTTCCTGGCCCTTGGTGAAGGCAGTGCAGAGGGGTCGGGAAATACGTAAAAACCCGGAGGTATACGTGAGAACAGGAAATTAAATTTAAATAACTTCCTTATCGGGAGGGTAAAAAAAACAAAAATCAAATTTTTCAAATATTGAAACAGTTAAAACCACAGATATTCGGTAATTCCCGAAAAATATTCCATTCATGAAAGGAAATATTTCCTCACTTTCTTATCCCCATGTCCACTTTTCCTATTGATTTTTCCTATTCTCTCTCCACCCTCGATCAAGATCATCAATTCCAGACACCCAATGCTCAAAGTATTCAGGACTATTTATCCTCCGCGTTATCATGGAAAATATATACGCAACCATGTCAGAAAATCACCGAGAACATTATACAGAAATCAGGCAACGTTTGGGTGTGGGTTACAGCTTTTTATGACACGGTATTTTGATGTTCGGAGGCATCGATTTCGATGCCATCGGGGAGAACACAATGGGGTGTACTTATCGTACCCCGTTACGATGCCACATTGGTTTTTATGGCTGCACGATGGTACCGTAGTTTCTATAGTACTGGAGATACTTCCGATTCTGGGGAAATTAAAAGGTAAGATAAATGGTAATGGAAAATAACATTAAATGTGCAAAGAAATTCCGCGACAATTTTGTACTATTCAAAAGACAAAAAAATGATCGAAATTTTCTGGCGATTGTTTGCATCGCTCTTGTAATTTTAAATACGTTTGGTGAGTAAAGAAATCACGTCTACATTAGCATAAGCACGGGTATACACCAGTGGACGGGGAAAATTGTGATGTAAAATCACGGCAACCACGGGCGTAACCAGAATACTCAATGGCTGGTGAATAAGTAAATAATGTAAAGCACGAAATGTTTGGATACTGTATCAACAGACCTTCATATTTGGTACGCAACCGAAAAATTAATGATGCAAACCTTGAATAGTTCCCCCATGGGTCAATCAATTTTTTCCATTCTTTGAACTTGACTCTTTTGATTGCCACAGAGGTCAATGCAAAGTAAACTAACGAAATAATTGAGAACCCAGTCGAAAAAATGAAAATTTCATGGAAAAATTCTTGGAAGAGGCGAATTTCAGTTCCTCAATTATTCCGTTCAACGAAATCGAAGTTTCATGAGGAACTCGGATTATTTCAATGACAAACGACATCTCATTAAACCCCCCCCTCCCCTCTCCTCTCGCCCCTTGAACAATAAAACCACAATGACACTCGATAAAAGAAGCTCCAAAAAGACTGATGTCCCCGCGACTCACTAGGAATTTCAAATCATTCCAGAACGATTTTTGAATCCCCCCAGATCCCACCGTTCTCTCATCATTTTACATGCGTCTCTCGACACTATCCCTTGTCGTCATTCAAAAACATAAAGAGAAAGAAAAATCCCCGGGTAAAAGATCGGCTTTTAAAACCGGCAATAAAAGAAAAACGTGAAGAATCTCACACACTGCGCTACGAATTTTTTTTTAAAGCTTCCGAGGCGACAGTTGGCACGGTACGTAAACCGGAATACGATGTCCCCACCCCAGCACGACTCTCGAAAATCATAAGCCACACGAAGCACGTATACCAAGGAAATTCTCCCTGGTTTCTTATTTTGTTGAAGCCCCGATGAGCCCCGAAACATCTGATGATTGAGCGAATCAGCGCAACTGAGGCATCGAATTCACTGGTTATTCGAATTTAAACAGCTTGGGTGCTTGAACCCTTACCCTCGAATGTGAATTTATATTTTCGATAGACGTCGGCGCGTATATTTTCCAGGGTGTTTTTTTACTGTCTTCATTTACTCGAGCAATTTCCGCACGCGGAAGGCGGATTTGAACGAAATTAGCGGAGTTCTTGCCGGTCTATTTCTGATGGGGACAAGCACTGAGACGTGGAAAAGATTCATCCTATCTCGTTGTATATGGACAAATATTTAAAATACTCTGTACATAATAATATTATATATTTTATTACACAACGAGTGGGGTAAGTGGTTTTTGACTCGCGGGATTATATCACTCGCCTTCGGCTCATGATATAAACCTCCCACTCGCCAAAAACCATTTTTTTTCACTTGTTACGAAACATACTATTTCATAAAAAGTATTTCATAAGTGCAAAAAAGTGGTTTTTGGCGTGTGGGAGGATGGTATCACGAGCCTAAGCCGAGTGATATGATCCCACGTGCCTATAAAACATTTTTTGTACGTCCTTCGAAGAAAATTTTTCGTCTCATTGTGTCGGAAAATGTCTTACCATCTACGAGACAGTTGACACAAGGTGAAAATTGCGCTACTCTCAATCCAATAAATTTTCATTCCAGATTTTGCGTCGGCGACAGATTCTACCTGTGCGAAAACAAAATTCTCTGCGAATACGATTACGAGGAGCGACTGGTGTTCGCAAACATGGCACTCCATCCACCGCCAACGGCAACGCTAGCTCACATAAAGCGTCAGGTGACGCATCTCCAGCCCCAGGTGAGTCTCGAATAATCCACGAGGAGAGGCCTGTGTAAACCTCCGGACGATGATCTCAAGACCCGTGAGGGATTTTCAGATTTAGTTTTGAGAGACTGACGCAACGTAAGTTTGAAGTACGTGCCGCCTTGAGACACAGCGAGCCCTCGAGCGGCCTCGGGGGGTTAAAGTGGCCCCCTGACCCCTGCTAAACAACAAAGGACTCGAATCCCTCAAGCCTGGCACGCCTTCTCGGATAGGTATCGCGTGTCCTTATTAATTAAGTCAAGGAGAGCCCTCTTGGTATGCTTGGAGATCGTCTTTCTGATCGTCTTATGGTCTTTCAACTTTTTTTTTCTCTGTCAACAACTGTTGATATCACACAGTGAATTAATTGTTTGGACATCCTGTGATGATGAATGGAATTATCTCGATGATAAATAATGTTTCGTGACTGGTTTGTGTTGGAGATGAGAATTAGAAATGAGAAACAGTGGAAAATGAAATTCAGCAGATTAAGACGATTTTTTGCAAGAAAAAAAATGTCTCAATTAGAAATTCTTTTTTCATTATCGGGTTACAACATCATGGGTCAGAAAATAATCTACGCTTTCCATTTTAGCCCGCCACCCCCGCCACCAATGAGTATGCCCAATGAATTTCGTTGCAGTTTTCCCTGAATGAAAATATTCCAATTACAACAGTCGAGATGCGTGATACTCGACTATACGCCAAAACGATTCACTCCGGAATCCCCAGGGGTGGGCTTGGCAAAGTTGAAGGGAGTTGGGCTGGGGCCCTCGGTTCGCTTTCCACACGAATCGCATATACGTATGCATAGAATAACGAGCACGATCATATCGGAGTAACGTGTACTACTTATAATATGCAAATGCCAAAGTTCTCGCTCCCTTTCGACGATGATATTAGCCATTTCTTGGCGAAAACAACTGGGTTGTTGTACTTTGGATGATGTATGCACCTTCATTATTATTTAATCAGTTGGGAAGTATGAAGAATTAATTGTTGACGAGATGCAATTTTTTTTCAACTGATGAAACGTAACAGACGATTGAGAAATAATCAGATGGGTTAATGAATTTCATTTGATCGAAAGCGTCATAACTCCGGCAGAATGTAGAAATGTACATAAAACACTATACATACTATTAGTGCATAAAAGGAAATGAATTGCTGGAAAATAGTCTTCGTTCCTCCCTCTATTCCATGAAGGGTTGTTTACCTGGACCGATGTTTTTTAAAGAGGGAGTTACGCAAGTGGAAAATTATAAATGACTCGTGTATATAACGCCACGTCAACGGTTAATACCAATATAATCGCAGATGGGGGAGGTAGAATGCTAATGTCGTTGGAGCATCTATTACCCTTAAGCCCCCTGACGGAGCCCACTCGATGTCAGAGGGGTAGGAAAAAAACCGGAAAACGTCCCTCAATGCCGTACGACAGAGGGTTGGGGGGTATTCAAAAGGTGGACCCTCCATTCATTCTCGAGTCTTCATTCTATTTATTAAAAATACACCCTCTGACTCGGCCACTCGATCAATTAGTGACGCGAGAAAAGACCGCGTCATCGTCGAAGAAAAGACGATTCAGTGGGAGAATATATAAATTGTATTTCGAGGAATTATTATCTTGTGATGAAGAGGGTCATTGTAAGTTGTGTCAATAAAAAAAAATAAGAATTCTGCCTTCAATGAGAAGATGACAATTTATTTTTGTTACGTATATGAAAAATATTACGTAATTAATTCTCGGGCGTGAAGGAAACCAATTATCGATATTTTAGAGAAAAGAAAATTTTATTAATTTGAGTTTGTAAATCGAAAAATCGAGATAATTTTGGGAATTGCTTAGAGTGGTGAGATGGAAATAAAAGTGCCTGTCACTATTACCCACTGAAGGTCATCTGAGTAGGTCCTTAAAAAAAACAGCAAGTGGTAGACGTTTTCATTCAGAAACTCAACTGACTCCCCACCTACCCTTCGCCACTTGGAAGAAAAGTTGTTGGAGGGTGTTGAAGCCCGTACACCCCCCGGCATCTCCATTTTTTTTGATTGCCTGAGAATCTCCAGCTGTCCCAATCTCCTCACCACCGTGACGAATCATCCGCCACTCGTCTCCCCATTATAATCCGCCAAAATAATTTATCCATCGGCATAATTTTTAATGTAATTTTCTTTTAAAAAAAGAATTCCGCCTGCATTTGTATGTATTACATTTTGTCATATTTTTTATTAAGAATATTTCTGTGGTTTTTACAATTATATATTAGAAAAAAATTAGAGGAAATTTTACATAGATAAAGTTAATGACAAATGAATTCTACTCTTCTGTGACTGACTGAATTGAGCCTGAGGTATTTCCATTTGATGCGCCCTCTTGCAAATATTAGAAATAATGTGATACAAGTTTTTCGGATAATTGTCGGGAGTTTTTATTCCAATCTAGATATCACCCTTGGGAGTGTCACACCGAGGGTGTAAGTTTCGAGGCGGTGGTAGGGATGGGAGTACGGGGTGGTTGAGGAAGTGGGACTCGAAACGATTATCTGAGTTTTAAAACAAACTCTCAAGTGTCTGCAAAGTCCTTCGTGAATCCTTGGGGGTGGGTTCGAGGGAGGGGTTGGTGACGGGACGAGATAATATGCTAATGCCGAGGAAGCTACATGGGAATTTAAGAGGATCAATGCAACCTCTCATCCTTAACACCCATGAGGAGGTACAGTCGTTATGATTAGGTATAACCAACTATTCAAGTATACTTGCATTAATTTATCACCTATATTATATATTCGGGATTGATTTTTGCATTTTTTATCTAAGTGTGATTAGTAAGTAAGTAAGAAATTTCTCATTACTTTTTCGCAATTTCGACTATATTTCGAATTCACTGAAATTTAAATAAATTCATTTATTAAAAATAGAAAATTTTCCAGGAGAAAAAATGAAACTGTAAATTTTTGGTCAAGTATTCCAAAATTTCGATGAATATATTCCCAAACTTGTTAATTAATTAAACTCTCATGTATTTGAAAGATCACTGTTAATCTATCAAAATGAAGCCATCAATTAATTTCCAACAGTCTTTCCATTCAATTATTTATATATTATATACATAAAAATTGAAAGTTTTCTGGACGATCAAAAGAAACCGTGAATTTTCGTTCAATAATTCCGAACTTTCGATCAATCAATTCCTAAACTGTCTACTTAATTGAAAAATCATGTATTTAAAATATATCCCTTAATTTATCCAAGTACAGCCATCAACTGATTTCCATAAAATGATCGCTTTTTTTTAATTAAAAATTGAGAATTTTCTAGAGGAAAGAACAAAACTGAATTTTCGCTCAATTATTCCGAAATTTCAATAAATAAATTCCTAAAAGTTTTAATCAATCGAAAATTCATGTATTTAAAACGTCTCCTTTAATTCATCAAAACGAAGTCATCATCTAACTTCCAACAGCCTCTCCACACTATTATGTTACCAAACTTGCTGCTAAAACCCACCTCAACATCAATACACACCAGAAACTCAGGAATTAATCGAAAGAAAAACCAAATAAATAAGCTATTATCGTAGTGGGTCTTCCGAAAGTTCATGGGGATCGATTCTCCGTATGTTTCTCTCCCCCAAGCTATAACTCGCCCCCTCGCCCCTCCCTTCACGCCGGATACTATAAGGTGCATCGTTTGCTCGCGTGGCTTTGCCCACCTAACGAGCTTATTATTAGGCGAAGGTATAGCTGAATTTCACGTAAGCCTCGAGTATAAACGCACCCAGAGAAAAGGGGTGAGCTGAGGAGGTGCGGGAGTGAAGAGAAGGTATGGAGTTTCGCATGGGAAAGCCCAGCTTGGAGGCTTTACGTGAGATTATGAGTTTTGTTCTGAAACAACTCCAAGTTCTCAGTATACTCACTTTTATAACGATTATTGCGCCCTTTCGTCATATTCAGGGAGACTCATGGCCATCTACGCTTCACTGCTGGAGGTAATTGTTGGTTTATTCGAGTGATTTGAGGTTGAAACGATTTCCAAGTGACTTGGAAATAAAAAATTACGATTACATTCTATTATTTCATTAAATTACATCAACTTCATGCAGCTAAATTCCCACCCTTTTGTTGCTTGTAATCTCGATTTTTGATTAATAATTTTATTTCATCTTGTGGAATTTGTAATTTGAAAAATCTAGAAAATTAATCTCGACCAAATTACGTCGAACATTTGGACAGGAAAACATAAGAATATTTTACATATTATTGGCAGAGAAAAAAAATCGATAGCTTCGAAAATGAAAATCACAATTGTCCTGATTTCGATTCATTATAATGACATAATTAAATAATTTATATTGATTTATATCTGGAAATGAAAATTGAAGTCAATCGATTCCCAATAATTCTCGTGGACAATAAAACGCTCTCTAATTCCTAATTCCATGAGAAATGAAAAAAAAAATCTCTGTAAACCTGCAATACCTCATGAACGATCATCCTCGAGCGATTATTACCGTAAAAAAAAAAGCCCCCAGAATCATACATCACCCCCTGAGTCTCGTTAGTGCCGGTCAGTTAATCTACTAGAGCACACGAATTTCTTCTGTACAAATGACCACAATATCTTTCTCGGTATTTTCGCTCCATCCAACTCACTAACCGCTCTCTAACCCCCCCCCCCCTCCCCCCCTCTCACTGCCTCCCCGTGGGTAAACTTCTCGTACACTGTGGGGTGTTAATTTTTGCGCGAAAGAAAAGCCGAGGAAGCAGAGACACCTGGCACGTTCCCAGCCCCGGGAGATCAACGGACAAATGACACGCGATTCCCATTCCACCCACACCTTCGCATCTCAGTGCTTTTTCGGGAGAGAGAGAGGGAGGGCGGGGGCGGGGGGGGGGGGCAGGGGGTGGAGGTGGTTCACTGGCAGTTTGTAACCACCCTCCGATTAATGTCTTATTCGCGAGCGACTCATGATTTCAGAGGAGAAAATCTCCCGGCATCCAGCACCCACACCGCCCCGTCGGAAAAGGAGCTCATTCTCCGGAAGAATAACACAATCGGGTGTACGTGAGGGCTAACGATTCGGGAATGGATTTCACCCGACGTTTGTCGTCGATAAAGTAAATGCAACGGCTATTCATCCTCCTATTGCGCTAATCCTAGTCCAATTTAAAAAAAAAATTTTAAACAACGGTAGACCGTTTTGCATATAAGTACAACTATTTATTTAAGAATTTATGAAAAAACGTTAAAATCTTGGAGAATATAATTTAAATTTAATTAGAGATTACGTAATTTTAAAAACCCGTGTTCTGTACAATTTTCAAGCAATGAATTTTATTTTGGGTCTTTTATCACTTTCAATTCAAATATATTTTTTTTGTGCATTGTTAAATAAATTAACAACAATACTTTCAACGCATTGTTGTATTTCCTCGTGTTTCCCCGTGCAATGTCTCACCTTAATTGAGTAATTAGGTCGTAAATAAATGCGATAAAAATGATAAAACTTTCTCGCTGTATTGCGCCTTCCCAGGGATCCTTAAATCTCACTGAAGCCAAACCCTTTTCCTGGAAACATTGTCCCCGCAGTACTCCACCGCACTCCTATCTCCTCACTTTTTCGTGCGTATAATTAAGAAATCCCTGAAAAGACTCGACTAAATTAACTCCATGACTTATTCGTGTTTTATCTGCGATTGCACAGAGTTATGAGATTTAATTTATGGTCTCCGATAATTCTCTATTTTTAGGTTTAATTTTTTCACATAAATTTCTGCAAATACATCCTCTCGGCATTATTGATAATTAAATAGTGACATTACATCAATTTTCAAATAAAATATTTCAATTATAATTTGTTAAAATGAATATCTCTCCAGTTAAATGTCAGTAAATGTAATAATTCCAAATCATGAGAATTTTTCGAAGCTTGAGCGAAAAAAAAAATCACCACTGATTTTTATTCAATTTTCTTCTCTATTTATGATAAAATCCCTTTACAGAGCTTTTAGCTCTCGTTAGAAGAGATAATCGAGAGTGAATATTCGCGAATTTAAGATGGCAAACTTGGGTAAACTCGAGAGAACAGGCAAGAGGGTTCTGATTGCAAATTTTAAGCTTGTTTAATTTAACACCTTGCCCGTGTAAGCCTCGCCTCCTGAAGTGGAATGGGAGAATAGGTAAGAGGGATTGAAAGAAAGTGAGAGGGCGAAACAGGCGGACCGGGGGGGGGGGGGCTGGGGAAACCAGAGGAGTCGAAAGTTTGAAGTTTTCAACGGCTCGAATAGCATCCACTAAATTTCAGTTCTCCCTCGCTCTTACGCTTTACGTCGCTACAGCAGCTTTCGCTCCACATAAATATGGCTTCGAGAGGAAGCTGCACATTTCACCCGTCTATACCCTCCCTCCCCCTTCCAAGCCCTCCTCATCGCGCCGCTTTTCCTCTTAGTTCGCCATCCTCTTGAGTCAAGTTACCCGCCCGAGTTGAGATACAAGTTCGTCCGACCTTTTGTTTTCCCAAGTGAAGCTCGACGAAAGTATTTCGCATTAGATTCTTTATACTTTGATGATTCAATTTTCAATTGAATAAATTTGAACTAATTTTTAGATGGGAATGATTAGAGAATTTATACGTGAAAATGGCTGAAGGCATTGCATGATCGAAATTAATATCACAGAAAAATCAAAAATGAAGAAATAAAAAAATTTAATGAAATATAAAGCAATAAAATGAATAAATGGAATTTTCAATGAGTGTCAATGAATGAACAATGATTGCCAAAGTTTGACTAAAATTTTGCAAAGTTAATAATGATCTCATGTTTATTCTGTTCCAGAATGTATCGGGGGCCCAGGCGAGACAAACAAATGGCGACGTTGGTCATAACCACAATGGGTATCAGCCAGCAGCCACTTCTGCCGGTGCTCATAATACTCTAAATCCTATGAATAATTTAAACGGCATCAACGCACAAGCTACGTACGACACCAAATGACAGTCGAAGTAGGATAACTTTTTTTCTCTAAACACCGGTGAATCGATTTCTCCACGAAAGAAGGAGAAACGGTGGAGTAATGTCTGAAGCTGCCAAATAATAGAAATATCTTGATTCTCAATTAAATTCTACTGCACATGAGAAAAGGCTATTTTACAAATTGTAAATGAGCATGCCTTGCGAAGAATTTGTTGCAATGATGAGTATTGGAATTTAATCTAGAAATTGAAAATATTATTTCAATTTGTAAAAAGAAAAGTTGAATGAGAATATTTTTTTTTGTTTGAGAACTTGATGAGGTAAAACAACAACTAAATCCAATAATTTTTAATATATTTTGTTCAGTGTTATTCTGTAATTTGCCGGTAATAAACAAATAATTTTGTGACTAGTAAACCTCGCAGTCTTGTCAAGTTCGTGAACAGAACTAATTTTTTTATAATTCAAAAGAATATTCTCAGCAACTACTGTTTCCCATTACGTTAAAATATTATTTAATTATACGAAATAATTAGGCTATGATGATTGCTGAGGAAAAATTATTAAAATTCTACAGAATGTTTCATTAAGTGTTCTCTGTTATGATTGAGAACTAACTTTATTATTTCTGCTTAATTCTAGTAATTTACCTCAGTAAAAGAATTTGGTGCTCTCTAGAAAATTGAAGTCCATTGTTTTAAGAAAATGGTCAAACCCAGGGAATGGTAAAAGATTTCTCCTCGCCCATCTAAACCTACAATTGTCTCGCGAATAATACTTGAAGGTGGGCCTCATCACCTGTTAATATAAACCTTAACAATTTTTTGGATTAGTTAACAAAAAATGTAATAAATAATAAAAATTTTCTGGCACTCTTTTCTATTTTTTTCGACCAAAGAAAATTGAAAAAAATCGGCGGAATGTTCCATCAAATACTTTGGTACTTGAAAAAAGTGGTGAGACCCACCCTTTAACTAAACAAAAGTGGTTTCGAAAAAGAATTGCCGGATAGATCGGGTATTCGAGCGAGAGTTAGCCGGGGTACAACCCCGGGGGTATAATACGTTAGGGGTGACTTAGCGTCGTTTCAACTTTGAATCTCCGTAGAGGCCCAGATTGATGCGGCCAACTTTTACGTTGCCTTATTTGCGAGTCAGATAACGAGACTGAGTTATGCCCAAAGTTTTTAAACACGGGAGGAATAAACCCGAGGGGCGCGGATCGGAAAAATGCTTTATTTCAGGTCGTGTGTAACCAAAGGGCCACATACGTTCGCAGGTTCTGGATGAGAGTATGAATGTTAGAATGGGATGAATGAAGTCGAATCGTACCTGCGACGAATGCTTCCAAATAAAAGAATATGAAGAGAATATTTATAATTTATGTAAAAATAGCAGAGAAAAATTTATTAATTTTTGTTGATTCTCAAAATGAGTACATCCATTCATGCCATTTCCTGTCAAAATGAAATTTCCACATAATTTTTTCCATAAAAATTGTATTTTCATTACAAATTGAATTTTTTGAATTGATTTCGAAAGAACGTATTTCTAAAATCCATTGAGTTTAATTTCGCCATTGACTATTTGTTTAATTTTTCTCTGTAAATAAGGAGAAATACCTTTCCAACTCGTGTAAAATCACTCACTCAGAGAAATTGCGCACTCAGATGAAATAAAATTCTTCATATCACATTTATCCACTCAGTTCTACTAGTAATTTGAAAATGAATGAAATCGTACTTGTGGCCGATAAATAATTGAATAATTCCGAGTAAATTTTCTTCTTTTTGATAGTATTATTTACTGAGTAATGATTCACTTCATCGAAATGAAAATGCGAATGAAAACCAAATTTATATTTGAATGCACAATTTTTCTAGATTTTGCGCGAGTGAAAGAAAAGAAAACCTAAAAATGTATACAATACTAGCGTCAATAATCCACGATTAATAAACGTAGTTCCCTCTTACGTTTGTTGAATCTGGGAGAAATGTAAAGAGACTTCCCCAAAAGCAAAGCATTTTAAAAAACACGGAATCATGTTTTTTGTATTATAGTTTATCACTGTGAAACGAGAATAAAGAATTCTTTCGATGTTAATATTACACTATTTGGATTATGTCGAAAAAATGATAATGGGAAATTGATGCGAGAATTTTAACACGTTATATTCATCGATAACGCCTTTCCACACTCGATTTCTCTCCACTCCCTTCTCCCCCTTCTCCCGTGAAATATATGCGGGTGTTCTTATCAAATATTTAAGGTGAGTACGTGATTGCCTGTACAATATTCTGCGTCAATAATTTACCAATCATAACGCAACTGCTGTGCTCGCCACCCCTTTTTCTGTTCTGTGTTTTGTCGAGAATGCGAAGGGCATGGATACACGGTGAATAAATCCTATTGTGTATTCAGGAGGTGAGTACAGATCTTAGGTGTATTCGAGGGGAAAAGGAAGACGCTGGTTCAGACGGATATAGAAGTGTCTCAACATGAAAATTTACACTTGGTATTTCATGCTGCGCTGCAGGAATATTTTTCAACTGTATTTTTTCAGACATTCTTATATTAAAATTTTGTATTTCATAAAAATATTTACGACAAAATATCAAGAAAGAAATAAAATTTTCAAAGATTTTATAAAAAGCAAACATTTAAGTAATAATAATATTTTTTTATAATTTTTCTTCATAATTTTTCTCATGAATATTCAATACTTCCGATGTGGAATATTTTTTAAAAATATAATTTTATTGGAATAATTTGATTCAAAATCAAGGGATAAATTCGTCAAAATTGACACATTAATTTTCCCCATTTACTCTGATTGTCCATTATCTTGAAAAATACTTTAACAACAAAATTTTCACACTTTGTCGATGATGAATCGAGATTCGATAAAATAGAGGGGAGTAGACAGAATGTGGATGGAGAGAGCAATGACGAACGACGGGCATTCGATGCAAATTGGCAATTTTTCCCAAGCGGCTCTGACGCGGTAATCATCGGCAATTAGTCCCTCCATCCCCTGGTCAAACCTTCGGACCCTCAATAAATGTTATTTATGAGGATGTGATTAGCCGACGGGCGCGCCTAACGGCCAAGGTGCCCCCTGACTCCGCCAGTTGCTCAAGAAAATTCGCTTCTGATAATAGAAGCAATTATTCTATAATTTTCAATCACCTTCTCTACCTTTCGTTCTATTTGCGGAATTCCATGGAACTTCTATTGAACCAAACAGAATCGGCAAATGCCCATGAACTTGGCATTTTCTTCCAACAATATATCATTTATTCAATGCAGCTCTATATTTATTGAAACTAATTATTGAACCCAATTGTGACCAATTAAGCCGACGATATCTCAATTGCCAAATTTGAATCCTCTGTATAATTCTCAAATTTCCCTGAAAACCCCCTCTAATTACTTTTTCCACTCTTAACGCTCGACTGAAAACAATGAAACCCCTAAAATGAAGAATCCTCGAGTGGCTCACTTGTTTCCATGAAAATTCATTTACGGAAATATGCGCACTGACTGAAATAATATCCGGCCGGCTGATGCGTGTCCCCTGCACTCTCCTCGCCGGCACACCAATGCAAAAAAAAGGAAAAGCATGGCACAATAAAAAGGTAAAAAGCCGACTAGACCCCAGGGAGGTCGAAAGACGGGAATGAAAACGACCAATGGCTGGATGGAGATGACGAGCGTGGGTTTGAGAGAAAGAAACTTTTCACATTTTTCCATTTCCATAACTCTTATAAAAATATTTCTAGTCTGGCATTGTGTGTCTGTACTTCATCCACCTCACCTTCACCCTTCGCTCCTTAGCATCAAGGGAGGAGCGGGGGGAGTAGCGAAGTGTGATTTAAACGCGCGTAAAATGGTCGTTAAAACAACAAAGCTTTTTAATACCTTTGCCTTGATTGCCCAACTCACTTTATTAAAACGTTGTGATATTATATTTCATTTTTTCTCATTTCAGTATTTTTTTAATGTTAAACTTTGACAATATATTCTCAACGCCTCTTCCCCGAATGAAATTTTAAAATGGAAATGAATATATATTTTCACTTTCATTATTTATTCAATATTTCGTTGAGTAGAAAAAATTTTTACGTCGCATAATTAATGCTATTCTAACTGAGAATTTTTATTCCCTGCCGTTAAATTGAATTCAAATGCGGAAAAATATGAAAATTCCGAAGAAGTTATTACACAATAAAAAATTTGAAAAACTTTCCATCACCCGTAAACGTCAAAGGACTCAATTCCGAGACATCTGTCCATTGAAGGCCCTCAAAGCACGCGAGCGATCTTTTCATTTTGCTTTGTCCAAGAATCCACCCCTTCGCCATGTCCATATGCAAGGTCCAGACGTCCAGTTTCTTTCTCTCTGTGAGTCTTCAGAGCATTCCTTCAGCGATTTCGCGTCAGCGATTTCTTCCCACTGACTTTTTATTCCTCCACTCACTTCTCTTTTTTTTATTGCTTTACCAGAGCCGTTCCGAGAAATCACCTGTCCTTACGTACACCCTTGTTCACCCCTCCCCCCTCCGTCGAGAAGCTCTCAGAGAAAAATTTCTTTTCTTTTCTCAATCGTAACAGTGAGACTGTAGTTGAGTTTAATTTTCTCTCTTTATTCCGGTTATGATGCCATTTAAAAAAAATTTCCACGAGTTGAAATGGCTTCTGTCAGACATTCAAATGAGGTGAAGCCTTTGAAAAATTATTATTGCGTCGAAATTTTATGGAGTTATTTATTTTCGATTTATCTCGTGATGCGCAAAGGATTCACATAATATTATATTTCAGCACGTGTGGGGCAATTTCATTGTGGGGTTTACAGCATGAGCCGTAGGCAAGTGATGTAACCACACACGTTGAGGACGAAATTTCCCAACAAGTCCTGAACATAATTTTATGCCAAGACCCCCGGAACCGGCTGAATTAGGTACAAGGCGCGAAGCGCCGAGTGCGTAATCAGCCGGTTTCAGGCAGGAGTGGCATCAACAATATTTTATTCTAATTATTTATACCGTAATTACTCTAAAGTTGACATAATTTTCGATAAAAAGTCTAGACTCAAAAAAAAATGTAAATTTGATTTGATTTCTTACTAAAATAGAACCAGTAAAAATCCAAAATCATAACGTTTCAACTATGTTCAATTAGAATTTATTCCTATATTTAATTTCCATTCCTTCATACACAAAAAATATGAGATACGCCGAATGAGGCAATTTTAGATTTAAAAGAGAACCCCAAGAAATAACCTTGGTCTGGGGTATTACCTTTTGTTTCACCGGCAACTGCCACTTGTAAATATAATTACAAACTCCCATACCCCCCTCCCCCTCCCTCTATTCCCTAATTTGATTCCGCGGTTGTTTTCACCCGCTTTTACCTCTCCCCCATTTCCACTGACGTCGGAGGTTCTTCTGTCCCCCAATTGCCGAACGCATTGTCTCGCCATCTCCTCATTCAAATTACCGCGAGAGGCGCACGATTTTCCCTCTATTCCGCTCTTACTATTCAACGCTGGAAACAGGCAACAGAGTACTGGGGAGAGATGCCTCTTCCTACCCCCTTTCGTGCTCTCCTTTTTCAGGTATTGTACAGTGGTTTTATTCAATCTACTGTGGCACTCATTGTCTCCAGTGCTAGACGACGGTTTTTGCCGGAAGAATTTTTGACAATTATGTTTTATCTTTCTTTTTTTGAAAGTGGGTAATGAGAATTTCAGAGATGACAGAAAATATGTGGATAATTTTTTATGCAAGGGGAGAAGTGGACAACTCGAGAACAACAAGAATAAATTAATTATTCACTTTTTCTTTTTTTCGGCGGAAGAAAAAAAAAGGCAATGACAAATTATCAAATTCTACTTTTTACGGATAATTCAGAAACTTGTTTTGAAAAAATCCCCACGAAAAAAATAACTCGCACTTCTGTACAATCAACAAATTAATTAATAATTAAACCCAAAAAATATCAGATAAAATCCCGAATAACTGTAACGGTATTCAACAAAAGATGAATAGGACCGAGGAAGGGGTAGGATAGGTAAGAGAAGCCTTGATATTCGCGTAATTAAAATTCCACCCTCTCTGGGTAGGCTACGCTGGGTGGGCTATACGGCGTAGGGCAAACGATTCTTGTTTGTCTTGACAACAAAGAGGTTAACGCGGGACTGAGAGAATGACGGTGGTTTCCCGTTAAGGGTGAAAATGGTAACCAGAGGGTAGTTAGTACCCGTGGTACAGTTAAGGTGGAAAAGAGAGAGAGAAAGAGAGAGGGAGATAGTGAAAGAGAGAGAAAATTAGAGAAAGACAAGTTGGAATATCCCGTGCAGTTTGTGTGGACCGAGTGGAAAACGGGGATAGGACTGAAATTATTACATCTTTTGTTTGGGAGCCAACTCTGCAACGCCCCATTTGTGGAATTGCAGATCGCATTTGGGACGCGATTGCGGCACTTGCGGGGGAGTATCAACACCCCAGGGGGGCAACTTCCTGGTGGATGACGGCGAGTTTTGTTAGTTTCAAACTCCCATCTAACGAAGATAATGTAAAATGTTAATTTTATAAAAATTTCAAATTAATGAAAAAGACTAAAATAGTATATTTCTCACCTAGGGAGGTAAAATAAAGGAGGCTTGCTCACGTGCAGAATTACCGCCCGAGCCGAAGGCGAGGGTGGTAAGCACGGCACGTGAGTAAGGCTCCTTTATTTTACTTTCCGTGGTGAGAAAAATATTTTTCCTTATTACTCTTCACTTTTGCTCATTCGGGGATTGGTACGGACACTTGCCCGAACTCGAAAAAGTGAAAATCGCTACGGAAAAATATCGTACCTGGGCTATAGTTATGGGGTTTTTCGGCTCGCGTGGTTGGCCGCCACGCCTATCGCTCGGCTCACCAAACTCCACACGAATAAAAAATCCCACAATGACAGGCCGGAAATATACTATTTTGAAACTGAAGCAGAAAAATGCCCTATAGAGGTTCCCCCGGACCTTATGATCATGCACGAAGTCGTCATAAACTCTCACCGACGTCGTACAAATTTATAGCCCTCGTTAGATTCTAACGAATTCCTTACGAAAATACCATAATTAACAAATTTGATATTAATTAAAAATCAACAGAAAAACACACTCACCATTTTCTTCCCCATTGGAAAATATTTTTTAACTCTGATATTAAAAAAAAAGATATCTACACTCCTAAAAATACGTTCTGTTCATTCAAATAAATTAAGCAAAAAAAAAAAATCAAATTCATGTGAATCAACACGAAAAACTTATAAAATTGTCACGAATAAATTTTGTTAATTTACATTGTGATTCTTCATATCGACAGAATTATGTTAATAATACCAAATCGTTGAATTCTAATATTAGCAATGAAACGAGAATAAACCCGGTATAATCTGAACCCTCTAACCCAAGTTGAACTTCTCGCGGATACTCCCATCGGTGACTTTATCCGCACCATGTTCGTACCCATCTCAACGAACCCCTTCAACAAAAGGAGAACCGTATAACAGGATCGTTAACGTTAAAGGAACTTGGGCAATGTTATTGCCGATGTGTTCCCAGTGAAACTCAACCGGTCCAACTTTTAGTTTTACGCGTCGATTCGAATTAAGAATTTATGGTAACTGCCGCTTTCTTTATACTTTCTATCTGAGAATGGGATACTGGGGTTATTTCAAATGTATTCCCGGTGGAAAATGTACTCCTTTACTTTTAATTACTTTAGGGGAAGAATTACAAAAAGCTGGCAGCAAAAAATTTTTTTAATAACAAAATTTTTTTTAAGAGCAAAAACTAATTTAAATTCAAATTGAATATCAGGATCTAATGTTAAACATGTGTTCAAATTTATTTTTGCTACTTGCCAAATAAAACAAAAAAATGAAAAATTTGCTTCTTCTGATTTCTTGTTGTTTTTTCTTTTTTCCTTTGATACTGATATATTTCATGAACCCACAGCGTCAGCACTCAAGAGAATAAACCATAGATGAAGCTGAAAGAAAAATAATAGGAGGACGTAACGAAGAGACACGATACGAGTGTTATAATTATCCCGAAATGATCGCAACGACAATACCAAAGTTACAACTCTACCTCCTCCTCAACTAGAGTAAAACCAAGAGGGTAGACTTCCCTCACACCCCACTGTTTTCTTTGGAGCGTAACTTGGAGCCACTGGGAGTCGGACTAACTTCTGCTAATAACGGCGAGACATTAATTTCGGACGATTGGGCCCAACGGGGCGTTGTAACGCCCAAGACACATTGCAGAGTTGGCAAAACTCAATTTTTACACAACTTGAAATTAATACTGAGAGTAACCGGGAATCTAATCATTAAAGAGTGAATTTAGGGGGGCCGTTAATCCGTGATCTGGGACGTGAAAATACTCGGGAAAAAATTCCCACCCCCATCCTCCCCCTCGCCGCTCGTTTACCCTTTTTTTACGTCTTATAATCGACTCCAAGGCGGCTTAATACCCGTGGGAGTCGTTTGCCGGGTGAAACGAGACTCTGAAGAATGAAACGAGTGCGACGAAAAGTTTAACGAGCTGACTGGGGACGATGGGGATATTTCCTCCTTCGCAAGCATTTATTATGATAGATTGAAACAAGTAGGTGACAGTATGTATGCGCGTGTGCAAAAAAAAAAAAAGCCCTACGATCGCCAATTGTGGCTTGTGGATGTCTCGTGTCAAGATTTTCAAAAAATCAATTCACAACCTGTTTATTTCAGTAGCCACGAGGTAAAATAATTGAAGACAATTTTGAGTATTGGTTGATTGAACAATTACTGAAATTCAACAATCCTCGCCAGAAAATTCCACAAATTTCCGACACTTTCGGGTTTCGCGGATCAGTGGGAACAGCGGGCAAGTCGACATACTTACATCCCCAAAATCATTTATCTTTCGACGATCAACCGAGTAAGTTAATTTTTTACTGTACATTACATCGCAAATTAATGTCATTATTAATTCTAATAATCATTGCTTATTTTCATCGTAAATTTTATGTTCAATTAATGATTACCATCCGGTTTATTCAATTCAACGCACCTCGTGGATTTGTCGCCTTTTGTACATCAACGCGGCACAAACCGTTTTTGTGGTAATTCACGGATTGTATTTGTAATTTAATCCGTCCAAAACCGTGACTCAACTATTCAATTAATTCTCAATAGAAGACTGCGTAATGTGTGCATACTTTAAACGCAGTATTTTGTCCGAATAAAACGATTCGCCTGGTAACTTAATCCACGAGTCTACTTATCAAAATTCACCTACCTAAGTTATAATTTCCTAATGCCTGGCCGCCCTTGTTTCATCTTACAACACACAGACTTTTTGGAGCTTCCGATTCACGCTGAAAGAAACATTATAACAAAATTTTGGTAAATATCTATAGTATGAGTCCATCTAGACCTCAACATTGAGCCTTGGTTATATAACATGTCTTCAATGTTCGTTCTAAACCTCAATTTGTTGGAAATAATCATGTTGGGTGCCGCAAATCTAAAAAATACATACATCACCACTCTTTGTATGACCCGCGACCAACGGCGTGAATGTGATAGTGTCTGGTTTCAAAGACAACATATGTTCACATAGAATCAGATACACGGAGAGAAAAATTCTATAAAAATTCCGTGTCAGTTCCGTAATCTGGGAGTCAAAACAATATTCCGTAAAAATTACGGAACAGTGACGTACTTT
>JAPYZM010000726.1:0-25868 GCA_030522845.1 Psyttalia concolor
TGAAAAATTCGCACCCACTGGGATTTGAACTCACAACCTTTCGCACACTAGGCTCGCGCCTAGCCGCATGAGCCACCGACGTCGGTGAATTACGTGATTAATCGTGATTTTCCCAAATCTCGCATGTTACGAGAACAGTTTTCCCTGTGTATATTTGCTTTTTTTTTCACTAAAAAACGGTGGTCAGAGGCTCATGTGCTTCATGCATCACAAATCACTTTCTCTAGCCAGATTGACTCGAATGAGAAAATAACAATGGGAGTCAAAAATTGAATTAAGCGGAAATAAAATGATGAAGAATAGACATAAGGAGTAATAATATAGAAATGTAATTTTCAGAGTTCCTTCGCGGAATTATATAGTTTCAGGTTTATGAAGTAAAATGCAGAGACATACCCGGGTAAAAATATATCCGTCTTGGAAGCTCTTTCAATAATACCATAATAATAATAATGATAATTTTATTTTTTAATGTATGGCTCGTCGCCTTATACAGAGTTGGTCACATTGTTCTAAATCCTAATGCTAGAGTAATTTCAAGTTTTACTACGATGTACTAAATAATTGCATTGTGGCTATAATAGCTTTTTATCGCACGTAGGTCACAAAACTCTAGCGGATAATCATAAATATATAAAAAGGAAAACAAAGTAGAACATAATAAAACAATATGTGAAATGAGGGTAGTGCTCCCCTAGGCTATGATACAAAAGAGTGATCATTTTAAAGCGTTGTTTCCCCTACTGTCTTGCTCTCAAATTCGCGCACATATTGGCAGATAGATGCATTCGGAGGCCCTCTGAGTGTTTCTTTTATCCAGCGGTCCAGTGACATGGTAGGTGGGCAGTTTTCTAGCCACTTCTCCATCTCGGTGGTTGTGCTCCCTGGTAGTCTGAACCATGCTTCCTCACAGGTGAGAATATGGGCTAGATTTTCTTCCTGGTGGTCGCATAATCTGCACTTTGGGTCTTTGTGTCCCTTGTGTACTGACTTGCCGACATTGCCGCATCTCAGGCGCACCCATTGCTCCTTCACTTTGCCCCCTATGCTCTTGTCGTTCCAGTATCCGACTCCTGTGTACTCGTCTAGCAGGAATTGGAAGGTGGGTGAGTATCTGGAGGCATTTATCTTTCCCCAGTCCAATTGGATCTCCTGTTCGGCCTTCGTCCTTAGGTTTTCCTCGAGTTGTTTTTCTATCACCTCGTGATTTGCTCTGTTCCAGATGTGCTTCAGAGTTCGCCCGTCTCCAACCTCCTCCAATGCATTTTTCATCATTCTCCCTAATTTCGTTGGCTTGTCGTTGAGGATGCCTCTTACCTCTTCTCATAGGCTCTTGTGTGGCCACCTACCCGGATCCATTTTCAGGATATCAGTTACGTACTTGAAGGCCCTCCTGCGGCTTTCTTCGTCTACGCTCTGCCTGCCCGACTCCATTCTCCAGATGTAGCCAGGGGTGTTTTGAGCGAGACCCATGGTCATCTTGACGTATCTGCTCTGCATTCTACGCATGTCGTCGACCTGCGTCCACCCCCAGAGCTCCACTCCGTAGAGGCCCCCTGATTTAGCGAGGACGTCAAGCACGTATAGCCTCTTATGGAGGGTGTCGATTCTGGCCCTCTTCATGATGCCCCATGCTGTGTTGGTTGCCAATCTCGCCTTGCTGGCCAATCTCTTCGTGTCCGTGCCGAAGGAGCTTCGTGGAGAGAACCAGAACCCCAAATATTTAAAACTGTTCACCACTTCGACCTTCTTCCCGTTAAGCGTCCAGGACTCTTTTTTCGCCAGTCTGCCTCCATTCCGGAATACCATAATTTTCGATTTCGCCTCATTGATGCACAGCTGGTTCCGTTTGGCATACCTCTCCAGTGCTGCTAGCCTGTCTCTCATGTATTCCGGGGTTTGGGCCACCATTGCCAGGTCATCGGCGAATCTGAGATTGGTGATTTTTTCTCCTCCCAGCGCCATTCCTCCCGTGCTCCCCCGTGCGAGTGCCTGATCGAGGTCTTCCAGGAACAAACAAAAGAGAATTGGGCTCAAGGGACACCCCTGCCGGACTCCGCAGTTTGAGCTGAACTAGTCCGTTACTCCTCCTGACGTTACTACACGGTTCTCTGTGTTTTTGTAGACCAGTTCGATCATGTCATACAGCCTACCCGCTAGGCCCTTCGCTCTCAGCTTCTCTAGCAGAAGAGTGCGATCTACAAGATCAAACGTAGCCCGGAAGTCAATGTATGCAGTATATGCTTTGCCGTGTGGCCGTGCCAGACTCTTGCCTATCAGGGTGTTTAGCGTGAAGATGTGGTCTCTCGTAGTGCGATTTCGTCGGAAGCCTGCCTGACTTTCGCCTAAGTTCCCCGACTCCTCTGCCCATTTCGCTACTCTGTTGGCCATAATTTTGGTTCGTATCTTGTAGCCCAGGTCTAGTAAAGAAATCCCGCGATAATTCCCTGCGTTGTTAGGGTCTCCAGCCTTGAAAATAGGGCAGATAAGGGCGGTTTCCCAGCCTTCTGGCAGTTTGTTTTGTGCCCAGCATTCCCTAAGGGTGTGGAAAAGTTCCGTTTTTCCCTCGGGTGGAAGTGCTTTACGAAATTTCGCCGAAATGCCATCTTCTCCTGGTGCCTTGCCGTTTTTCATTTTTCTGAGGGCGTTTACCAACTCGTGCTCTGATAAATCTGCATTCCACCAAGCCTCTTCTGCCCGTTCCTCCTGCCTGGGACTGGGTCTGGGAAAGGGGACTCCGGCTGTAGTCTTTGGCTGTGTGATTGTAGGCCCTCGGTTCGGCTCCTCATTTTCCGATGTGGAATTTAAAAGTTTCGTGAAGTGTCTTGTCCACTCCTCTTCGGTGATGTTGTCCTTGGGCCTGATTTTTCTGGGTCTAAATACATTGAGTGCCTTCCAAAAGTCACTCATATTTTTACTGGCCTTGACTTGCTCCCAACGCCGACGGTTGTGCTCACTGAGTTTCGCCCTATATTTGCTCTTCAGCTCATTTCTCAGGCGTTGCTAGTTCTCCCTGGTTTGATTATTGTTTTTATCACGCAGGTGGATTTTGAGTGCTTGGAATGTGTTTCTGCGCAGCTGTCGATATTCGGCGTCTATCCAAGGTGCCTCTTTGGGTTCCCTTCCCTGCACCTCCTTGGTCATGTCACAGTCCCTTGCTGCCTCCCAGATTGTTTTTGTCAGCCTGCTCTAGGGCTTTTTGGGGTCGCTTTCTGGGTTTTGTTCCTGTAGTTTGGCTGCAATTGTCTTTTGGTATATTTCAGTCCTCTCTGGATTTCACACCAGTCGTTCCCTCCCTTGAGACGTTGAACACTTTGGCAATGCGGGTGGATCCTCCTCATGGTGCCGTAGATACAGAGAGAAAACCAGCGGCAGATGGTCTGAGCCCAGTCTGGGTAGCACCCTTAGCTCCTTTACGGTCGTTTCGACTTCAACCGCGCTTATTAGCGCCAGGTCCAAGGTGGAAGCAGCACCTCCCAGAAATGTGGCCCTCCCTTGTCTATCACCCTCAACCGCCCCATTCAGGATAACAAGGTTATGTTCTCCACCGAAGTTGAGGATGCGCTCTCCTTCAGCGTTAGTGCCTCTGTCTTCTGATACCATCTCCCAGCTGAGGCCTACCTCCTCTAGCACATCACTCTGGCACTGTTTGTCCCTAACTCTTGCATTTAGGTCTCCAATAATCAGTACTGCACCCTCATTTTCCGCTTCCTCGGTCAGTGGCTGGAGTTTTTGGACAAAGGAGGTAGTTTTGGTGTTATTATACGCCTCGATAATTGTCAGTCTTTTTCCTCCCAGAGTTCTGAGACCCTGTACTCTGAGTCCATGCTCCAATTCCGAGATCGAGAGTTTATCCCAGGCGCCCCTTCTGATTCCGAGCAAGTTCCCGCCTTTTGCCTTGCCTCTCTTACGTGATCTCACAGCTGCCTGTGTCCTCCAGATGAAGTTTGGGTCCAATTCTTTTATAAATTTCTCCTCGTTCTTCCTCTCCAGATGTGTCTCCTGGATGGCTATGATGTCAAATCTTTTTAGGAAGGCCAATGGAGTTTGATTTTATTGCTCCCGTCGATATTCCAGGAGACTACTCGAATTGCGGGCTGGGAGTGGTTCGTGCTACCGCCGCTGCCTGTTGTTCCCTCTATCCCTATTGGGGGAGGGGGCGGAGAACTGCTGGCGGGAGGTTCTCGCTCTCCGTCTTCTTGGGGTCATTGGCACCATTTGGTCCTCGTTCTCGCTCCATCTCCACCAACGGTCATAGGCCTTGAGGCGTTGGTATCCTACTTCAGCTCTTATGCCCTTGCCCTCCAGGATACTGGCTTCCTGCGCCAGCCAGTCCTGGATCTCCTGCTCCCTCCTTGTGAAGTCATTCGTCACCGTGATACCAAATTCAGCCAGGTTTGAGCTCTTGTCCAGGATGTCCAGCTTATCTTTCAGCGTGTCTGGCTTTATCAACAGTCGGCCTCTTCCTAGTGTCCTGAGTTTCTGGAATATCGGGCAAGTCCCCGTGGCTCGGTAGATGACTCTGGAGATCTCCCTCTCCATGTCCTTTCCATTTTTTGCCATTCCCTGTAGGATGATATTCTTTCTCCTGCCTCCTCCCAGTGCCCGTTGTTCCTTAAGCAAGTCTTTGCTCAATGGTAAAGGTGTCTTCGTAAGTGTGAGAGCGGGTTCATGAAGAGGGGGGGTGTGTTGGTGGGCGTTTAGCTCCTGAGGGACGGGTGGGTTCCCTATGGACTCCTCCTGGTGTCTTATATGGGCTGCCAGTGTCTGCCTTGATGTGGGTGCCGTTTCTCCTTCTTGCTGACCCGCGTGCTGCTTCCCTTGCGGTGTTTGCTGTCGTATCTCGACGAACCTCCCAGTGGGGCCAGCAACCCGTTCTGGTCCAGGTAGAAGGGTGCTCCTGGATGTGGAGTGGTGGTCTGTACTCGTTTTTCCTCCTCCTGAATCCCGGAGGGATCAGTGTCTGTGGTGCTGTTGGCCCATTGTCGTCGCCATTTGTTGTCTGTGCGTTCCAGTTTCCATTCGTGCCCGGCGCCAACGTGACATGATTGAGGTGGGATATACGACCACTTGCTGCTTCGCGGAGCTTCCTGGTTTCGCACATTGTCTCCTGAAACTGAAGCGAGAGTTCCTTCTCTGTTTCGGCAGTCAATTTGCTTTGGAGCTGGCGTTGCTGGCCCTCCCATCGAATGTGCTTCAGCACCAGCTCGTTCTTTGCCTCTTGTAATTCTTTGGTAAGAGCTGTCCTTTCTGCCGTGAATCCTTCGCAGCGGCCACATTTGTTCATAAGGCCCGCCAGATTATGTCTCAGTCCTGTGCGCAGCTTCTCCATTAACCGTGCCTTCATCTGCCTCAGCTGTTCCTGGATGACGCTTGCCCAGTTCGCACTACAGCCCGCGGTGGGGCTGGACGATGTCTTGTCTCGTTCCGAGATATTTGCTGTGTGTTTGCCCGCCTGGTGTTGAGCGTCCGTGTTCCTCAGGGATTCGTGCTCCGCCTGGAGCCTGTCCAGTTGTGCGAGTAAGGTGCGATCTCCCTCATCTAACACTGAGTCGAAAAGGGTTCGGGGTTCACACTCCCTGATGGTCGCTTCCCCAACACTGTCATTTACGTCATAGACTCCTCCCAGATCCTCTAGCGAGTTGTCCCTGGTGTGCAGAGGTGTGGAGGCTGCCCAGCTCCTTGTGACAGGTCTGGATGGTGTGTCCTCGAGATGGGGGCCCCTTAAGTATCTGTCGAGGGTATTGTGGTTTTCGGGAGGCTTGTTGCTGATTTTATTTTTACTTCCTCTCGGGCGTCCTCTTCCTCTCCTGCTAGTGGCCCCTGCCCGGGTCTCACTGGTATTTCCCTCAGCGTCTGACAGCCGGTTCTGGTCTTCGGTTGTTTGTTCTCCAGACTTTTTCGGGGGTTCCTCATGGGTAACAGGCTGGTTTGTACGTCCTTCTTTATCGTCCTCTTGGGGACGACTTTTTGGCGCTTGTGGCTCTGTAGGGCCTTCTGCCGCCATAACCTCTCCCTCTTGCCCGTACATTAATCGGGACATTTTTGTGGGGGATTTTATGCGTGAGGTTGTGATAACACTCCCTCACGTAGCTTAGACTTAGATAATCTTTTTTATCCTACTTTGGTTATTGAATTGCACTTCGGTATGTTCGAAATGTGTAAATTTTGCGCGGCGTTTACGGAATCGCGTTCACTGTCGATTGCGCGCCTAGCGTCACTCAGGAAACTCTTTCAATTAGTTTTGGGAAGATTCTTCAAAAGATTATGTCACATATCTTTTCGGGCCACCAAAAAAATCTTTAGGAAACTATAATATGTTCGTGCGGGACCAAAATTTTCGTCGCTCGCAGTCTCTCTGAGCAATAAGACCTACAGGTACCTATAGGTACTGAAGTATTTTGCAGATAAACAACCCGACTAGAAATCTGATGGGATTCATCTGACGGTACATGGGGGCCTGATCAGGTATTTTAAGGTTAGCTCTACGAGGGCGACACTGCCCAAGCCCTTGCGTGTACCCTATGAGGCTTCCCATGCACTCTAAATAATCGGGTTGGAGCATCAATAGGGCTAAACCCAATCAGTCCACATAGTCGTAGGAGTGTCAATGAATTGAGAACCCAGTACCCCACGTAGTCGTAGTTCCGATTACCCACGTAGTCCCCGACAAAGTGCACCCAACGGACGCAATCCAGCGCCATTGTTGTTCTGAATCTGACCGACGTCACATGTGTCCTAACCTGTCAGATTTAGTGCAAACAATTTTTCACCAGTGCCTCTGGTGTTACATATTCTTTTGTGATCGACTCAATCAACATTCAGCGAGTGTTCCACTGAACTCTTTGGTTCACCCGTTATCGTGAATCCGCGAAAGCGGATTTAACTTAACCTGAGCGAAATCAACGATTTCATTTCATCACCTGGCAACCATACCACGTTACCGTGAATGCGCAATCATACCGGGCATTAAACATAAACAGTCCGGTGGTGTCGAACCATCGGTGTTATTAACGTAATTTAACGAGAAAAACGCGAGAACACTCTCGTTGTATCCCATCATTTGATTGACCAATTTGTGTGTGTGTGGTTGTGTGATCGCAACCTTCATTCGCAGTTCTTTCTACACGACGTGTATTTACATAAAATATATCTGGGTTTTTTATGCCGTAACGGCTTTTTGCCAATACAATCTGTGTTGAAATTATTTAACTACCTTTCCTTAATTGTTGATGTGAGATTGGGGATTTCAAACGAGTTTTAATCCGTCTATCGTACCACCTAGGGTATGGTAGCCCCTCACGTTAATTCAATGTCCTTACATATACCCTGTAGGGTACCCCTCGTGCTGTAAATAGTCCGTTTCGGGTACCAGTAGGGTCACGCTGATCAGTTGAAACTGATCATGCCCTTACGTGTACTCCATGGGATTATCCATATAAAATATATGAAAAATTTGAAAAATTGAGCACAAATTAGAACTGTTTAGATTGTTAAAATCCGTTCTAACCTGAAACTGATAGACGTACAGGTTGCAGAATCACGAGGACAATCTGTATGACTGATGCCAAATGCCAGCTGTATCCAATAATCACAGAAAGATAAGAGTGACAGTTTGGGTATAAACATTGTATAAGTTCGTACTCAGAATTTCTTGATTCAACCCCAGCATCTACAAAATAAACCTCGCCTCTAAAAAATCAATTTTTTCACTAAAATATTTTTTTAAGAAATTTTTTTTTTCAAATATCATACTTATAATTATAATGATAATGAAAATATCTAGTTTTTCATTTGTAGGTTCGATTTATCACTATTAAGTATAACTTGTATAAAAAATGGATACTTGCCATTCATATGGACCCCATCGATTACTAGTAGTTACAGTTGCGTGCAATACCTCCGTGGTAACGCGTTAGGTTGCACCCTCGTAGGTTGTAGGTTCAAATCTCCTCGATTCCAAAATTTTAATTTCTGTTTATAGGTTATTTAGGTAGGAAAACAATGGTAATCAATGAAATGAGATTTATTAAGTGCAAAAGAGGACTGCTATATTGAAAATTTTTTTTTTTCAATCTTTTGATACTAATAAAAGGGGTCATCTTTGAATAATTTTCAATTTATTTCCTCTCATACCCTAGGTGGTATGAGAGGCGAAATTCAATTTTTGGAGGGTTAAAATACTACTAACACAAGTTTCTTATGGGAAAAAGCCTTTCGGCATAAAAAACCCAGTTTATTGTTGCACAAGACATGTTTTGACAGACTGCGACTGACGTTGTTTGTGAGATGTTAAAATTAGCACACACACACATGCAGATATGAATTTAACTAAACTTATTCACTTAAACTAAAAAGAAAGCGACAATATGCGCAATTGATTGGTTTTGCGTTTCTATTGTTGGTGGCTTGGTGCCTCGTGGCACACGAAATCGCGTGATTTCGTGACGTTGGTCGTTTTAGACCCGATTCCTAGCCGTTTTTGGGTTTATCACTAGTGCGCTAGGGTATTGGGTTTAATTGTGTGAATGATTTAGATTGTACTTGAGAGATTTTACGCGCTCGTTGGTAAAAAACGTGGAGACGAATATTGGTTGTGAATCACGTGTCACTAACGGATTAGTAATGGCCGTTGAGTCCCACAGCCAACCGTTCGTTGTGGCGCGTGCACACATTCCGACGCCGGAAAGGGAGCCCGTTCGGTGCTGCCACTAATCGGTCGCTGGTAGTGAGTGCACGCGGTGGTTTGAATTGTGTTACGACGTAACATGCTCGGGGGGAAAGCTGCGGAATAATACCGTTGAGTGGTTTCAAGATGCAGGGTGAACTAGTTCACGAATTAAGAACCAGCAATATGCTAAAAATAATGATTAGGTGGTCGGTAGGAGACAAAGACGCGTGATGTTGCGCTTGTAGATCCCGTCTGCCGTTTTGACGGATGCCACTCGAGCTATAGAGTCGTCCCCGGGAAAGAGTTCGATAACAATTCCCATCAGCAGAACGACAGAACCCAGTTTGAGCTCGGCAGTGGATTCGTGCCACTTCTGACGGACTTGGAGTTCATGCAGATACTCTTTATGCCATTTCTTCCAGAAGTCCTGTCTGGCTTTGGTGACAAAATGGAAGGTCGACAGGCAATTATCCGCGACTGAGAGCAACGATTTTTCAGGCAGCGCGGTAAAAGATCTACCAATGAGTAAATGCGCTGGTGTTAATGCTAGAGGGTTATTGGGATCGACCGAAAGAGCACATAAGGGTCGAGAATTCAAAATAGCTTCGATTTCTATGAGCAAGGTATTAAGCCATTCATAGGTAAGCTTGTGATCTTTTAAGACCCGTCTCAAATGATGTTTGAAACTCTTTACGGCCGCTTCCCAAATCCCCCCAAAATGAGGAGACAATGGTGGGTTAAAATGGCCGTGATTCTTTTGGATAACGCATTGCTACCGACTCCCTCTGTGAACTCTGAAGTGGAGAGAAGGGAATATAATTCTTTGAACTCCCTATTGGCTCGAATGAAATTAGACCCGTTGCCTGAATAGACATATTCGGGTACTCCTCGATGTCCTACGAATCGTCTAAATGCTGCTAAGAAACCTTCGGTGGATAGATCGATTACAAGCTCGATGTGTACTGCTTTCGAGACCATACAAACGAACACACAATCGTAAGTCTTGAGGAAGGATCGGTTTCGATCCTTCTTCTATTTGATCAGGACGGGACCGAAGAAATCGACACCGGTCCGAGAAAAAGCAGGTTCTTCGTTTACTCTTGCCTCCGGCAAGTCAGCCATCTGAGCGTGACCTAGTTTGGGTCTTTGTCGAATGCAGTCAAGACATTCATGAACAATTTTTCTAATTTGATCCTTGCCGTTTAAGATCCAGAATTTTGTTCGAAGAGCATGGAGAGTGCTTTGGATACCTGTATGGGAATTGGATAGATGAACTTCTCGGATGATCATGTCTGTCACCGGGTGTTTGTTAGGCAAAAGAATGGGGTGTTTTTGATTGTAAGCGAGCTCAGATTGTTTGAGCCTGCTACCTACTTGAAGAATTTCCTCATCGTCGACAAATGGATGCAATTGATCAAAGGGAGTTCCCTCTTTGGATGAATGGACCACATTCTTGGATGACTGATGATTCGAGAGTTTTTGAATTTCAGCAGAAAACCGTTCGTGCTGAACGAGCCGGAGGATGCGATATTCTGCTCTCTGGATTTCGTCCGCAGAGAGAGGATGATTGCGAGGAGTTGATAGTCTTTTCCAACGTAGGATATAATCTACCACTCTGATGCATCATCTGAAATTTGAGAAATGAGCATAGATGGATTCAGAAAAAGTAGTGGTCATTAAACAAACGCTCTTTTTCAATCCAGGCACTTTAATGGTTGAGGGTTCGATCGAAGGCGGCCAATGGGAATGATTGAAGGCCAACCAGCGAGGGCCTGACGTCCAGAGAGAGTTTTTCAAGAAGTCAGATGGAAGTTGTCCTCGAGATAATGCATCAGCTGGGTTGCCCTCAGAGCGGTCATGACGCCAGATGACTTGATCTCCCAGAGTTTGGATGTCAGCAACTCTGTTGGATTCAAAAGTTCGTAAGAGATGAAGGGCCTTCTTTAGCCAACAAAGAACTATTGTGGAATCGGACCACAAATAAATCTGATCAATGGAACAATCTAATTGAGCCTTTGTTTCGAGGAGCAATTTTTTGAGAATACTGGCTGCACAAAGTTCTAACCGAGGAATGGTGAGTCCGCTCAGGGGTGCGACTGGTGACTTACTACAGACCAGTTGGATGGATGTGTCACCCTGATCGTTACTGGATTTTGCATAAATGCAAGCACCATATCCTTTGATGGACGTGTCGCAGAAACCATGAATTTCGATTCGAGATGGATGGGTGACCAGGATTTGTCGTGAAAATGACACCTCTTGTAGCCTTGGTAATTGGCTTGTTAACAAGGTCCAGTTGGTGTGGATATCTTGAGGAAGCGATTCATCCCAGGAAATTTTAGCCTTCCAGCAATCTTGAATTAAGATTTTCGCGAACAAGGTCACTGGACCTACTAATCCTAGTGGATCGAATATTTTTGATAATTCTGAGAGGAGTTTGTGCTTGGTAGCGGTGGCGCTAGGATTAACCTGGCTCACTGTGTACCGCAGATGATCGTTGTGAATGTCCCAAATAATTCCCAAAGTTTTTTTGGACTGGATCTGTTTTAATCACGCAATCCAGATCGATGAACTGTTTATCGATGGTATTTAGAACCGATTGATGGTTAGATGACCATTGTCGGATGACGAAGCCTCCCCGTGAGAGAAGCGCAATCATTTTATCCCGGGTGGTGAACAATTCGTCAACAGAGTCCGCTCCAGAGATGAAGTCGTCTACATAGAAGTCGCGAAAAAGAAGTTTACTGGTCCGGGGAAAGTCGTGTCCTTCATCACGAGCGAGCTGTTGGACAGTCCGCACTGCCAGGAATGGGGCAGCGGCCGTTCCAAAAGTCACTGTGTTAAGATGAAACGTTCGAATCTGATTTTGGCAAGGCCAGAGGACCGTCTGGAACTGCCGATCATCAGGGTGGACGAGAATCTGGCGATACATTTTTTCAATATCCACCGTGATCACGCGATGAGTACGAAATCGAAGAACTTGTTCGAATATGGTATTCTGAATGGTGGGTCCAACTAGGAGAGCGTCATTCAAAGAAATATCAGTAGAGGTTTTGGGAGAGGCATCAAATACCACGCGGATTTTAGTGGTTGCACTTGCCTCCTTGATGACTGGGTGGTGTGGAAGATAATACCCACCCTCATCTTCATCACAAAGAGTCATGTGACCAAGTGAAATATATTCCGCCATGACTCGAACATACTCCTTCTTCAAGTCAGGATTAGAGGATAATCTTCGATCGATGGAAAAGAAACGTTTCATGGCCTGCACACGAGATTGACCGAGATTGATTTTTGAATCCCGAAATGGGAGTCTGACGATATATCGTCCCATGACATCCCGTTTAGTGTAAGTCACATAATGCTTCTCACAAGAAATCTCATCGTTAGAACGGACTGGTTCGTGGTCGAAATCTTCTATACGCCAGGAGCGTTCGATGAGCTTATCTAATTTGATGACATTGCAAGAGGTGGTTGTGGAAGGGGTCAACATTTCCGCTTCTCCTGCGACGACCCAGCCGAGCAGAGTTTTTTGTAGGATGATCGTCGATTGTTTATGAACGAGTTTGAATTGGGCAATGGAGAGAACTGACAGAGCAGTGTTTGAGGCGAGCAAAATATCGATTGGTCTTGGTAGATGCAATTGAGGATCCGCTAAGCGAAGAGTCTTTGGAATATTGAATGAATTTCGCCGAAACGCTTTGTTAGGCGCAGCCTCAGCAATATTTGGTACTAACAAGCAATTCAAATGTTGTTTATACTGACTGTAATTTGATTGGATCTGTAATTGAAGATATTTTTTTGAAATAGGGCACAGATCATCTATCCCTCCGATATTAACCGAGCACGAAGTTGTGGGCAATCGAAGAGATTTGGCAAATCGTTCTGTTATTAGATTAACTGTGAATTACTTTGATTGTCCGTAACTTTGACCACTGCAGTGATCATCAATTCAGAATCGGATGGGAACGCTTTTGTGATGTGTGTGGGGCTTGCTAGTCATTGTTGAGTGCTATTTGAGATGGGAAAGGGGGATTCTCTTGATATGGATTGTTGAGAAGATCTGTCGTTGCGCAACAGAGTGTGATGTGCACGATTACACCTTTTGCACCTTCTGTCCCTCTTGCAAGAGAGTTTGTGGATTCGCAAACAATTCTCACATACCCTGGTGGTTTTCACGAAATTTCACCGATCTTGTACACCGAGATGATTAAAGGTTTGACACCTGTACAAGTGATGGGCTTCCTTGCAGCTTGGGCAGACCATGGAAGTGGATTGGTCAACTAAAGAAGATTCAGATCTGGAGGATGTAGCAAATGTGCGAGATGCTATCTTAGCTGTCTTACCACTAGAATGAGAAAAGTGGTCTGCGGTGGTCTCCTTTTCTTTGTGTTGTAGGCCTTACTGGGAGGTGATGCATAATCGACCGTTGTTGCTTGAAAATACTGTTTTGTATGAACTTCAGAAGATCTTCTAACTTTGGCAATTCGTCCATATCTATTTTTTCCTGCCATCTTCGTCTGATGACTGGAGGAAGACAGCGTTCAATAATGCGGACTACGAGATCGTTACCTACTTGAACGCCCAGCCCATCTAAAATGTGAAGATGCTGACGAGCCTTGTCGAGAAGTGCCGGCAAATCATCAGATGACACCTTAGTGACTTGAGGTAGATCAAGGATGGCATCGAGATGTTCTACGGCCACAATTCGTTTGTGGTCATAGAAATCTCGGAGAGTTTGCCATGTCTTGTGGTAATCCTTTTCGCTTGGATCAAATTGGTCAACCTTTGCCAATGCTTCGCCAGTGAGAGAGTCGCAGAGTTGACTGCATTTCACGGCGTCACTAATATCGATGCGACTGTGGATGAGAGCGATGAACTTATTTTTATATAAATCCTGTCGTTCAGCAATTGTAATATTGTCGGGATTCACTGTGGAATTCAAGTGAGATTCTAGTCGATCTAGTTTTTTGGCTATAGTAGCCACATCGAAGTATCTAGATTCGATTTCGATAAACACATCTAGGAGAGGATCTTCGGGATTGCGCAAAGATAGTTCGTCTTTGTATTTCAATGCGTTTTCGTATATAGTCGATAAGCTGTTTAGACGAATTTGTGCGTTTGTGGCATCAACAACCGGGCGATCCACATACTCCTCTAGCTTTTTTCGTCTTCGTCGAATGATTTCATTTTAAGCTGAATGAGCGCGACGCTTTTCTCCTCGTCATCAAAAAACTCCATTTTTAAGATTTGAATTCTCAATTCAATTAAAAAGCAATAATTTATTTTAAATTAACTGAATCTCTTCAATCAAACCGGTTGATTAGTACTAAATTATCTATTCAAATTAAAGTACTGTTTCACTGATTTGATTGTTTACGAGGAAATTATTAAAAAGAAATTATTTATGAGTTCGTATTTGCGAACCTAACTGTCCAATATTTTCGGTTACTTTATTCTATGAAATATTAATATTGTTTTTAACTATTAAACAGCGGTAGATAAATATGATAGAAATGTACGATACTTATCTTTTTTCTTTCACGAGGAGAAGATATCTGGACTGTCCTGAGTCCTATTCGGATTTATTGCCGCTGTTTGTTTTGCTGTGACTCTCGTTGTCCTTAGAGTTTTGTTCTTAACTCTACTTGATATTCATTTTTTTTTAATACCCATCACTCGCAGCCGTAAACCAGGGATGTGAGATTTCAAACCTCACAGGAGGCACCATGAATAATTTTCAATTTATTTCCTCTCATACCCTAGGTGGTATGGGAGGCGAAATTCAATTTTTGGAGGGTTAAAATCACTAACACAAGTTTCTTATGGGAAAAAGCCTTTCGGCGTAAAAAACCGAGTTTATTGTTGCACAAGACGATTTTTGACAGCCTGCGACTGACGTCATTTGGGAGATCTTAAAATTAGCACACACACACGTGCAGATATGAATTTAACTAAACTTGTTCACTTAAATTAAACAGAAAGCGACAATATGCGCAATTGATTGGTTTTGCGTTTCTATTGTTGGTGGCTTGGTGCCTAGTGGCACATGAAATCACGTGATTTCGTGACGTTGGTCGTTTTAGACCCGATTTGACGGTCTCCTTGCCGTTTTTGGGTTTATCACTAGTGCACTAGGGTATTGGGTTTAATTGTGTGAATGATTTAGATTGTGCTTGAGAGATTTTATGCGCTTGTTGGCAAAAAACGTGGAGACGAATATTGGTTGTGAATCACGTGTCACTAACGGATTAGTAATGGCCGTTGAGTCGCACAGCCAACACATCCCGACGCCGGAAAGGGAGCCCGTTCGGTGCTGCCACTAATCGGTCGCCGGTAGCGAGCGCGGGCGCTTGTTTGAATCGTGTTACGACGTAACATCTTTGCGGAGCACCCGTCAGGAGATCCTTATGGGTGCCTTATAAAGACATTCTAATCAGGGCCCCACGTAGCCTTTGCGCTACAAACCGTACGAGGGCCTGATGAGCCACAAGGCATTTTGAGTCAGGCAAAAACATAAGGACCACATGTGATCCTGATCGATACTTCTGATCGGGAAGTTAGAAAATTGAATTTTCACTGAACCCTCCTTTTCTGAACTTAATATATTCTATTTCACTCAATACCACCATTTTCGGACCTAAGTAAGCGATCAATGCTGTGACGTAGCAAATGGGGGCACGTCCCTATAATAATAATAATTGTCGACGCGCCTCTCTCTCTTCACCCCTCTGCCATACGTGCAACCGTCAGTAATCACGGAACTCGAAGTGATTGTTAAGATGGGCGGAGCAAATTGGGTCATGAGCCGTACGCCTGGGGGCAGCAGTTACCGGGCACTGCTGCCCATCATCAATTAAGCCGAATTACGATTGGCGGAAGCCAAAATACAAGGGAATAGGTTCCGAAATGTAGAATCAGCGGCCATGTTGGACTCACTCTGGTCCCGACATTCATTGTGGTTACACACGTTAGATTTGACATTAAAAAAGGATTTAGTGTTAAGTCTTGTGCGAAAACGGTGAAGATAAAGACCAACACGGAGCGAGACGTCCTGCGAAGCGGTTATTTGCGATCTGGACGACCCACGAGCGATTGACGAGCGATATCTGAGATATCTGCGATATCTACAAGTCGAACACGTGTGTATGAGTACACTTTCCTTTTTTTTGTGACGGATGTACGGACACAGCGCGTCTATTCCTAATATTAATAATCGAGCACCCCGAATTGTTGCGATTATTTCTCCAAACATCAGTGTGTGATTTCCCCGAGGTTTCACCACGGCCGAGTGTTAATTTCACGATGTTTGATGTCTATCATAATACTGATCCTTGGCCGGAGTCTGATTAGTTAGATGAGGCGTACCCAAATTCACTCACATTCCAGCGAATATTCCCAACATCCGGACGGGATTGTATTGAGTAAACGCGGAATAACCTGAAATCACCGGACGTTTGCGAAGCTTAATAAATGACTATCCACCTTCTTTTGGATGGTTACCCCGAACGGTAATTAACATTCTCCCAAATGATTGTCGAAAACCCTATGAATTCATGCCGAGCCGTAACCATTCGATAGACACTTCAGAAAGGACTCAGAAAGGACTATTCGAATTAAAATCGTAGTAATCTCGTCACAATGTCTCTAAATAACGTCAAAATAATAGCATTGCCTGTTATTACTCATTGTATCCCCAGTTAGCAAACGTCTGAAATTGTTAGGTAGTCACGTCGGAAGTAGGGAATTGCGCGGGAGGTCGATAATGGGCGGTGGTGGGAGGTCGATAACTGTCGGTAATGGTTATTGGACGCGTGGTGGGTTTATTAAACGTTGGGTTGTGAATATTAGACGTTTGATAGTAATAGTTAATCGGTTAGCGGTAATCAAAATTGTAATCGAACTATAATTACTTGATTAATTGTTTTCTGTTGTCTTTTCAATATTATTTAATGCGAATATATCGGATTCTTTGGAGTATCATCGACAGTTTCTTGATTCATTCTTCAATGACCCGAAATCATAATACAATTGCGTTTATTCCGAACAGAATGCCGAATCGTATTGTTTATTAGCCCGAACAGAACCTAACTAGTCGAGTAACAGGAATAATAAGCACGAGGCATTAGAGGAGAGAGCAGGTTGAAGTCTGACGTGGTCACCGAGGGTTTCAGCATGGCACTCTAGCTGTCTCGCGATCGTTCAGAACGGTTTGTGGCCAATTATAAAAAGGGAATTTGCCCACTCGTCACAATGCGAATTGAAAATTTTCTATCGGAATGGGATTTGAGCCTACAACCCACGGAGTCGCAACCTAAGGCGTTACCACGGAGCTATCGCATGCAATTGTTATCAACGATAATCGATTAAATGACAATTAGTAAGTAATTTAGTAAGTAAGTTACTATTTTTTAGATCGTAAATCACCGAATTTTTATCGTATTTTACGTTGTTCCAATCATGTAATTTATGGTGTTCCAATCTCGTAATCTACGATATCTCAATCTTGTATTTTTCACGATTGAGATATCGTAAATGACAATTTCAAAGACCTAAATTATGGTTTTAAAAACGTCAGGTACGAGTTTGTTTACCTAATTTACATATTAAAGATGATAAAATAAAGCAGACGTTGCGGTAAATTATAAAAATTTCCGGCATTTTACATTTTACATCAAAGACGGGAAATCTATATAGCGTTCCACATTCTTGTGACGTCAGAAGAAATGGTTGGATAGGAATTGGAATAGGTACGATAGGATCCAGGATTATTCTCAATATAAAATTGACAAAAAATTTTTTTTACTGAAAAAAATGGATAGTCCAGAAAAAAAAATTCAAATAGAACTAGAATTTAGAGAGAACCAATAAAGTGTTTTAAGCCATTCTACAGTGCTTAATTTTTCCCACCGGCTAGCCCTATCCCAATCCTTCGGCAGATTCTCCACCCCACGTACACCCTAAATTTAGGCCGTCCTCCAACAAATGGTCCTTCGAGCCGGATAGTGAGTGATAATTTAGTGAAGTGCCGCGTGTAGAAAAAGGACGCCTCCTGCGCCTGGAAAATTCGGGGTTCACCCGGGTGAATCAACGGACAGACATTCAACAGGACAAACCATCAGGCACTTAGTGTCCGAGTGTTTATATCGAAACAAAGGACAAGGTCAGTGGTGGTACTCAGTGTTCAACTAGTGGCTCGATCGGTAAAGTTCGGGAGTGCTCCAACCAACATGAGTACCCCCCAACGAACTCATTGACACTCCACCAGACGACGCTCAACAAGAACCCCTTCCGTGGGCGGACGCCATGGAAGACTTGAAATCAACGGGAGCAATTCCGAAACAGCCCCTCACCACAGAACTCACGCTCCAACGATGCCTGTCACCACTCAGGCCATCAAGAAACGGCATTGGGAAACGAGCAAACTCCGTCGGTTGAGATATAAGTCTCCATTATTATGAGCAATACATCAAGAGTTATCTCGCATTCAGGAGGTGCAGGCTCCATACACATTGGAGGAGCTAGAGAGTCAAGGAGACATTGTTGAAGCTGAGTGGGCAGAACTCAACAAGCTAGAAGAAGAGCTCATCGATTCGTTGCCCCATGATCACGAGCATCATGAGGGCAGGGAATATGAAGAGACAGCCTAACATAAGAGAGGGTGTCTCACACTCATGGGCCAGATCAGAGGCCAGAACAGCACCGCCAGAGACACAGAAGGAACTCGCCAGGATCTCACGTATGCATCTCAACTAGGGACCCTCAAGATCAAACCCTTGGACGGGAAAAGAGAACAATGGAGAGAGTTCAGTGAGACATTTTTGCCTATGGTGGGGACCGACGAGAACCTCCCTCTAGTCAAAAAGCTCATGTGGTTTAAGACCTTCCTCAGAGGACTCGCAGTAGAGCTGCTATCCACATTCACCATCCAACCAGCAAGCTACGAGAAGGCATGGCAGAAGCTCGCTAGGAAGTAGGAGGATCCGAGGTTAGTAGCGCAGTCTCTATTCAATCGCATTTTGGACCTTCAGCAAATCACCAAGGCCACCGCGGAGAATCTCGGAACCAACGCGGCAACAGTGATCGAGACTCTCGATTAACTAAAAGAAGTCTTTGGGCTCAACGCAGAGAATATCACCGAGCAGCTCTTTGCCGGGATTCTCAGGAGATCACTTGACGTGGACACACTTAAACAATGGGAAGTCAAGTTGGGAAATTCGAAGGATTTTCCCAGTCTTCCAACCAGAGGTACTTGGGAGAGAGCTCCACGACGGTCACTTGGAGGTCCGTCAAGCGTCAAGAGGGTGACTTGGGATTCCGCCAAGCGCCACAAGGGTCACTTGGGAATCCGTCAAGCGCCGCGAGGGTCACTCGGAGGACGGTCAAACGTCAGGAGGGGGCACTTAGAGGTCCGTCAAGCGCCACATGAGTCACTTGGAGGTCCGTCAAGCGCCGCAAGAGTCACTTGGGGGTCGGTCCAGCGTCAGGAGGGTCACTTGGGATTCCGTCAAGCGCCACGAAGGTCACTGGGAGGTTGCTCAAGCGTCCGGAGGGTCACTTGGGATTCCGTCAAGGGCCACGAGGGTCACTTGGAGGTCCATAGAGCGCCACGAGAGTCACTTGAAGGTCGGTCAAGCGTCAGGAGGGCCACTTGCGATTTCGTCAAGCCTCACGAGTGTGACTTGGAGGTCGGTCAAGCGCCACAAGAGTCACTAGGAAGTCGGTCAAGCGACGCAAGAGTCACTTCGATGTCCGTCAAGCGTCAGGAGGGTGACTTGGGATTCCGCCAAGCGCCACGAGGGTCACTTGGAATTCCGTCAAGCGCCGCGAGGGTCACTTGGAGGTTGGTCAAGCGTCAAGAGGGTCACTTGTAGGTTGGTCAAGCGTCAGGAGGGTGACCTGAAGGTCTGTCAAGCGCCACGAGGGTGACATGGAGGTCGGTCAAGTGCCACAAGAGTCACTTGGAGGTCCGTCAAGCGCCGCAAGGGGCACTTGGTGCTTCGTGAAGCGCGATTAGAGTCACTTGGGGTTCCGTCAAGCGTCGCGAGGGTCACTTCGAGGTCGGTCAAGCGCCACAAGGGTCAATTGGAGGTCGGTCAAGCGCCGTAATAATCAATCAGGGGAGCGCCAAGCGCCACGAGGGTTACTTGGAGGTTGCTCAAGCGTGAGGAGGGTCACTTGGGATTCCGTCAAGCGCCACGAGGGTCACTGGGAGGTCCATCAAGCCCCACGAGTGTGACTTGGAGGTCAGTCGAGCGCCACAAGAGTCACTAGGAGGTCGGTCAAGCGCCGCAAAGGTCACTTCGATGTCCGTCAAGCGTCAGGAGGGTCTCTTGGAGGTCCTTCAAGCGTCGCAACACTCACTTGGGGTTGCGTCAAGCGTCAGGAGTAACACTTGGATATCGGTCAAGCGTCGTCTGAAGCACTTGAGGTTCAGTCAAGCGTCAGGAGGGTCACTTGGAAGTCCTTCAAGTGCAACAAGTGTCACTTAGGGATCCGTCAAGCGTCAGGAGGGTCACTTGGAAGTTGGTCAAGCTCCAGGAGGGTCACTTGGGATTCCGTCAAGCGTCAGGAGGGTCACTTGGATGTCCGTCAAGTACCACAAGAGTCACTCGGGGGTCCACTTGGAAGTTGGTCAAGCGCCACGAGGGTTACTTGGAGGTTGCTCAAAGGTCAGGAGGGTCACTTGGGGGTCCGTCAAGCGCCACGAGGGGCACGTGGAGGTTGGTCCTGCTCCAGAGGGTCACTTGGAGGTCCGTCAAATATCAGGAGCGTTACTTGGAGGTTTCTCAGACGTCAGGACGGTCACGTGGGATTCCGACAAACGCCAGGACGGCCAGTTTTGAGGTCCTTCAAGTACCACAAAAGTCATTTGGGAATCCATCAAGCTCCACGAGGGGCACTTGGAGGTTGGTCAAGCTCCAGCAGGGTTACTTGGAGGTCGGTCAAGCGCCTCAAGAGTCACTTGGGATTCCGTCAAGCGTCAGGAGGGTAAATTGCGTTTCCGTCAAACGCTACGAGGGTCACTTGGATGTCCATCAAGTGCCACAAGAGTCACTCGGGCGATCCCCAAGCGCCACGAGAGTTACATGGAGGTTGCTCAAGCGTCAGGAGAGTCACTTGGAGGTTCGCCAAGCGTCAGGAGCGTAATTTGGGGATCCGTTAAACGTCAGGAGGGTCACTTGGGTGTCTGTCAAGCGCCACGAGGGGCACTTGGAGGTTGGTCAAGCTCCAGGAGGGTCACTTGGAGGTTCGTCAAGCGCAACGAGAGTCACTTGGGGGTCCGTCAAGCGCCATGAGGGGCACTTGGAGGTTGGTCAAGCTCCAGGAGGTTCACTCGGAGGTCTGTCAAGTACCACAAGGGTCACTTAGAGTTCCGTCAAGCGTCAGGAGGGTCACTTGGGATTCCAGAAAGCGCCAGGACGTTCACTTGGGATTCCGTCACACGCCACGACGTTCCGTTGGAGGTCGGTCATGCGCCGCAAGAGTCACTTCGATGTCCGTCAAGCGTCAGAAGGGACACTTGGAGGTCCTTGAAGTGCCACAACAGTCACTTGGGGGTCCGTCAAGCTCAAAGGGGATTCTTGATTCCGTCAATCCCCAGGAGTGTGACTTGGAGGTCGGTCAAGCGCCACAAGAGTCACTAGGAGGTCGGTTAAGCGCAACCAGAGGTACTTGGGGGAGAGACAAGCTCCACAAGGGTCACTTGTAGGTCCGTCAAGCGCCACAAGTGTCACTTGGAGGTCGGTCAAGCGTCAAGAGGGTGACTTGGGATTCCGCCAAGCGTCAGGAGGGTCACTTGGGATTACGTCAAGCGCCGCGAGGATCACTTGGAGGACGGCCAAGCGTCAGGAGGGGCACTTGGGATTCCCTCAAGCGCCACGAGGGTCACTTGGAGGTTGGTCAAGCGTTAAGAGGGTCACTTAGAGGTCCGTCAAGCGCCACAAGAGTCACTTGGAGGTCCGTCAAGCGTCAGCAACGTCGGTTGGGGATCCGTCAAACATCAGGAGGGTCACTTGTGGGTCCGTCAAGCGCCATGAGGGGCACTTGGAGCTTGGTCAAGCTCCAGGAGGGTCGATTGGAGGTCCTTCAAGCGCAACGAGAGTCACTTGGAGGTCGGTCAAGCGCCTCAAGAGTCACTTGGGGATCCGTCAAGCGCCAGGAGAGTCACTTGGATGTCCGTCAAGCGCCACGAGGGTCACTTGGAGGTCCGTCAAGTGTCAGGAGGGTCACGTGGGATTCCGCCAAACGCCAGGACGGTCACTTGGAGAACCTTCAAGTACCACAAAAGTCATTTGGGAATCCGTCAAGCGTCACGAGAGGCACTTGGAGGTTGGTCAAGCTCCAGGAGGGCCACTTGGAGGTCAGTCATGCGCAACCAGAATCACATGGAGGTCCGTCAAGTGTCAGCAGCGTCATTTGGGGATCCGTCAAACGTCAGGAGGGTCAATTGTGAGTCCGTCAAGCGCCATGAGGGGCACTTGGCGCTTGGTCAAGCTCCAGGAGGTCCGTCAAGTGGCAGGAAGGTCACTTCGAGGTCGGTCAAACGCCACAATAATCACGCAGGGGACGGCCAGGCGGCACGAGGGTTACTTGGAGGGGGCTCAAGGCTCAGGAGGGTCACTTGGGATTCCGTCAAGCACCACGACGGTCACTTGGAGGTCCGTCAAGCGCCAGGAGAGTCACTTGGAGGTCGGCCAAGCGTCAGGGGGAGCACTTACGATTCATCAAGCCCGACAACGGTCACTTGGCGGTCCGTCTAGCGCCACAAGGGTCACTTGGAGGTCGGTCAAGCTCCAGGAGGGCCATTTGGAGGTCAGTCATGCGCAACCGGAATCACTTATAGGTCCGTCAAGCGTCAGCAGCGTCATTTGGGGATCCGTCAAACGTCAGGACGGTCACTTGTGGGTCCGTCAAGCGCCATGAGGGGCACTTGGAGCTTGGTCAAGCTCCAGGAGGTCCGTCAAGCGGCAGGAGGATCACTTACGATTCCGTCAAGCCCCACGAGTGTGACTTGGAGGTCGGTCAAGAGCCACAAGTGTGACTAGGAGGTCGGTTAAGCGCAACCAGAGGTACGTGGGAGAGAGACAAGCTCTACAAGGGTCACTTGGCGGTCCGTCTAGCGCCACAAGGGTCACTTGGAGGTCGGTCAAGCGCCCCAAGTGTCGGGGGTTGGTTAAGCTCCAGGAGGGTCACGTGGAGGTCCGTCAAGCGCCATGACGGGCACTTGGCGGTTGCTCAAGTGTCAGAAGGGTCACTAGAGATTCCGTCAAGCGCCAGGAGGGTCACTTGGAGGTCGGTCAAGCGTCAGGAGGGTCACTTGCAATTCCGTCAAGCCCCACGAGTGTGACTTGGAGGTCGGTCAAGCGTCAGGGGGGTAACTTGGGATTCCGTCAAACGTTATGAGGGTCACTTGGATGTCCGTCAAGCGCCACGACGGTCACTTGGAGGTCCGTCAAGCGCCACGAGAGTCACTTGGAGGTCGGTCAAGCGTCAGGAGGATCACTTACGATTCCGTCAAGCCTGACAAGGGTCACTTGGAGGTCGGTCAAGCGCTGCAAGAATCACTTCGATGTCCGTCAAGCGTCAAGAGGGTCACTTGGAGGTCCTTCAAGTGCCACAAGAGTCACTCGGGGGATCCCCAAGCCCCATGAGGGTCCCTTGGGGGTTGGTCAAGCGTCAAGAGGAAAACTTGGAGGTCCGGCAAGCGCCACACGAGTCACTTGGAGGTCCGTCAAGCGCCGGAAGATTCACTTGGGGATCGGTCCAGCGTCAGGAGGGTCACTTGGGATTCCGTCAAGCGCCACGAGGGTCACTTGGAGGTTGGTCAAGCGCCGTAAGAGTCACTTGCCGCTCCGTCGAGCGTCAGGAGTGTCACTTGGGTGTCCGTCAAAGGCCAGCAAATTCACTTGGGGGTCGGTCAAGCGTCAGGAGCGTCATTTGGGGATCCGTCAAGCATCAGGGGGTCACTTGGAGGTCGGTCAAGCGTCGCAAGCGTCACTTGCAGTTCCGTCAAGCGCCACGAGGGTAACTTGTAGGTTGGTCAAGCGTCAGGAGGGTGACCTGAAGGTCCGTCAAGCGCCACGATGGTCACTTGGAGGTCGGTCAAGCGCCCCAAGTGTCGGAGGTTGGTTAAGCTCCAGGAGGGTCACTTGGAGGTCCGTCAAGCGCCATGACGGGCACTTGGCGGTTGCTCAAGCGTCAGAAGGGTCAATAGAGATTCCGTCAAGCGCCACGAGGGTCACTTAGAGGTTCATCAAGCACCACGAGAGTCACTTGAAGGTCGTTCAAGCGTCAGGAGGGTCACTTGCAATTCCGTCAAGCCCCACGAGTGTGACTTGGAGGTCGGTCAAGCGCCTCAAGAGTCACTTGGGGTTGCGTCAAGCGTCAGGGGGGTAACTTGGGATTCCGTCAAACGTTACGAGGGTCACTTGGATGTCCGTCAAGTGCCACAAGAGTCACTCGGGGGATCCCCAAGCGCCACGAGGTTTACTTGGAGGTTGCTCAACCGTCAGGAGGGTCACTTGGAGGTCCGCCAAGCGTTAGAAGCGTATGTTGGGGATCTGTCAAACGTCTGGAGTGTCACTTGGGTGTCCGTCAAGCGCCACGAGGGACACTTGGAGGTTGATCAACCTCCAGGAGGGACACTTGGAGGTCCGTCAAGCGCAACGAGAGTCACTTAGGGGTCCGTCAAGCGCCATGAGGGGTACTTGGAGGTTGATCAAGCTCCAGGAGGTCCGTCAAGCGGCAGGAGGCTCACTTGGGATTCCGTCAAGCGCCACGAGGGTCACTTCGAGGTCGGTCAAACGCCACAATAATCACTCAGGGGACCGCCAAGCGTCCCGAGGGTTACTTGGAGGTTGGTCAAGCTCCAGGAGGGTCACTTGGAGGTCCGTCAAGCACCACATGAGTCACTAGGAGTTCGGTTAAGCGCAATCAGAGGTACTTGGGAGAGAGACAAGCTCCAGAAGGGTCACTTGGAGGTCCGTCAAGCGCCACAAGGGTCACTTGGAGGTCGGTCAAGCGCCGCAAGAGTCACCTCGATGTACGTCAAGCGTCACGAGGGTCACTTGAAGGTCGGTCAAGCGTCAGGCGGGTCACTTGCGAATCCCACAAGCCTCACGAGTGAGACTTGGAGGTCGGTCAAGTGACACAAGAGTCACTAGGAGGTCCGTCAAGGGCCAGGAGGGTCTCTTGGGATTCCGTCAAACGCGACGAGGGTCACGTGAAGGTCCGTCAAGCGCCACGAGGGTCACTTGAAGGTCCGTCAAGCGTCAGGAGGGTCACGTGGGATTCCGCCAAACGCCAGGACAGTCACTTGGAGTTCCTTCATGTATTTCAAAATTCATTTGAAGATCCGTCAACCGCCACGAGGTGCACTTCGAGGTCGGTCAAGGGCCATAATCATCACTCAGGCGACCGCCATGCGTCACGAGGGTCACTTGGGATTCCGTCAAGTGCCACGAGGGTCACTTGCGATTCCGTCAAGCCCCACGAGTGTGACTTGGAGGTCGGTCAAGCGCCACAAGAGTCACTTGGAGTTCGGTCAAGCGCCGCAAGAGTCACTTCGATGTCCGTCAAGCGTCAAGAGGGTCACTTGTAGGTCCTTCAAGTGCCACATGAGTCACTTGGGGTTCCGTCAAGTGCCACAATAATCACTCAGGGGACGGCCAAGTGCCACGAGGGTTACTTGGCGCTTGCTCAAGCGTCAGGAGGATCACTAGGGATTCCGTCAAGCACCACGCGGGTCACTTGGAAGTTCATCAAGCACCACGAGTGTCACTTGGAAGTTCATCAAGCGTCACGAGAGTCACTTGAAGGTCGGTCTAGCTTCAGGAGGGTCACTTGCAATTCCGTCAAGCCCCACGAGTGTGACTTGGAGGTCGGTCAAGTGCCACAAGAGTCAATCGGGGAACCGTCAAGCGTCAGGAGGGTCACTTGGAAGTTGGTCAAGCTCCAGGACGGTCACTTGGAGATCCTTCAAGTACCACAAAAGTGATTTGGGAATCCGTCAAGCGCCACGAGGGGCACTTGGAGGTTGTTCAAGCTCCAGGAGGGTCACTCGGAGGTCGGTCAAGCGCCTGAATTGTCACTTGGGGTTCCGTCAAGCGTCAGGAGGGTAACTTGGGATTCCTTCAAAAGTCTGCGAGGGTCACTTGGATGTCCGTGAAGTGCCACAAGAGTCACTCGGGGGATC
>JAPYZM010000727.1:0-25853 GCA_030522845.1 Psyttalia concolor
ATTATGGTTGAAAACCCGATTTTGATATTTTTTAAAATATTAGAACTACTTGGGATCGAACCTACAACCTACTGAGTACTAACCCTACGTCCCCATTTACAATCGGCTATGGTTATTGCCGTCATTGAATATTTTATTAATTAATAAAATATATTTTCATTTTTAAAGTTATTCATAATACAATATACATAGTACGTTAATCGGATGATGATAATATGGACGTTGGAAATATGTGGAATGCACCATGACGTTGGACGGTTTTTCGCCGTCAGATTATCATCACGTTGACGCTGGTTGAAAAGCTGATGAAAATTCGGCGGAAAATTTCAACATCAAAGAGTAACGTCTGTGGACGCTGAACGTACGTCAGAAAACCCACGAAAATTTCGACTCGGGTTCTCTCCAAAACTCCGTACAACATCCTAATAGAATTGCATATGGAGACAATTCCTCGATTCCTTTATAATTAATGAATAATTGTTATTCAGCTAAACGGACAGGAATCCACTCAGTTTCCCAGAAATTAACTCGTGCAAAGATGATTGATAGCGGCATATCAACTATCCCCGTGATTTATCTCTTCTTATTTTTTACAATTCCTCTGAGACGATAAATTTAACCAGATCATAGGCCCGTATAGTTTCGTCGACGATAACCCGTTTATACATATAGGTTACCTTGAGCAGCAAACCAGCGGCAACAACATCGAGAGTAGCCTCTAGAGGGGGAAAAAAATAACAGTGAGGGTCAGATAGAAAAAGCCGACTGAGGGTCCTTTCGCCCTCCAGGCACGTTCTTCGAGTCTCATCTCAAGATTCTTCATATTTTTTGTACTTTTATTACCTCTCCCCTTACCTCCTCCTTCAATCCCGTTTCATCTCTCTTTCCACATCTATGTTTTCACATGTTTCTCCTTGAAATCTTACCAATGAAGGCGAACCTGTCACCAACACGTGCTCACCAATTGCAATTATTTTTAGGCTGAATGATGAGAAAATCAACAAATTCAATTCAATGCAGTAATGAGTTTTTTTTGGAAATAATAATTTCTAGCAATGAGGTTTCAACATCTCCATACACTCATTTCAATTATATACCTGTCATGACACATGCCGCTAATGCATTTTCCCGTCTAAACTCGTTCCCTCCCCTCTATATGTGTACATGTGTGTCTGCGAGAGCAACAGAGAGCCAACAATGATGACTCAGGGCGTGCAGTTCATTTGCACTCTTGAGGATTGCACTTTTAGAGAGACCACATTGTCGTGATGGTGACTTATGACGTCTGCGAGTTTTGTTTTACTTCCCTCAAGGCAATTTTCAACTTTTTCCACATCCACATGTATACAACGAGCGACTGCACAACACCAGAACAATTTCATCACTCATTTTCCATAGTTTTTCCAAGATTATTACCTCCTTATCCTCCTGAATTTTTCACTTAATTCTTTAATTATCCATTGTTTCGTATCGTTAACTGAATTATCCGGCGTAGTACCCCGGCATTTGTAATGAAATTGTGATCAAAGGTACTCCCGGAATCACCGAGGTGTGAAGTATATAGTGAAAAAATAGTTCATTACAATTCTCACGAAATGCGAGTATGAAACTATTTTTATGCAACGACTTTTTCACGGTACTCACTTGTCTGATGTTATTTTATCCAGGTGGTGGTGGAGAGTTGTACTCGCGGGTTGGAAATAAAAGTATTAGGCTGTATCATTCTAGGAACATTTAAAAACTCATGTGCTGCATTTGCCATAAAAAAAAAATAATAAAAATGCAATGGAGAAAGAAACAATTACAATTTGCACGTCAAGTCGTGAAGCTCTTGTTGAACTATTTATTTTATTCCTACGGTCTCTGGGGAAGTGAGGAAGTTTTTACTGTCAATTGTAGGAAATGAGTCATTGCAGAGGCACGAAGTTGAGAATACAGTTTAGAAAAAAAATATTATTACAACTCCTTGTTTTTATTTCACTTATTCATTATTTGAGAGGCCGATGGTAGCGGCCACACACTCGCCTGATGTCTTCCGCCCTTTTCTGCAGCTTGTTATAACCAGTATTAGTGGTGCGAGGTGTATGGGGCAATTGTGAAGTGAAATAAGAAATGAGGGATAGCAAAAAAAAGATAGACAGTGAGGAAGAGTAAAAAAGGAGGGGAGAAAGGGAGAGGACGAATGAAAGAAAACAGATTACATGCTTAGTTATTACGAGTAATCAGAGCTCTCTGGGCGCTATAAAGATAATTAAATATACACCGGGCAATCAGCGGTCCCTGGACGGGCCCCGGTGTTTGGGTTAATTAGCTCCCAAGAGGGACGGATGGTGCAACTCCCAGCATTATTGGATGTGTGGATTATATACATGGTATGCTTCCTGCAAAATTCTGCATCCTCTGTGGATTCGTCAACGACACCTGGTGGTTAATTGTTTGTGATTACAAGGCTCGTATGGTACGTGCTACGAATTGATATTTTTTATACTCAATCGCTTGACAAATAGGGGGAACTCGAATTGAATTGTCTCAACCAGAGCGAGATTTAATTAAAAATTTCACCGAATTCATGTAGAAAGTCGAAAGGAGAAATTATATTCGACGTCGATGTTCTTAAGTTATTTATTGCGCTCGTATGTCAAGGGAAACTTCATGGCCAGAGGTAATATTCATACGTACATTTTGGGTTACTCTGAAAACTTTGTGGGAACGATCAATCAGCAAACCTCATCATAACGCTCCAAAAAATTCGCAAAATTCTATAATACCTTCAGAAGTGCGCCGTAAAACCGCCAGCCGATGGTCCTCGTCATGAGGATGAGCAGGATATGTGCTTATCCCAGAGTAATTCTGCCTATTAGCAGGCATGATAATAGTAATCACGAGAGTAATAACGAAAAGGTCATTAACGTAAACCATTACTGGTCTCTTATACACAAACTATCCAACTTGGGAAATAAGATTTATGAGGAGAGCACCAAGTTGAAAAAACGCTAATAATTTTACCAGCAGTTTTCCTCTGTGCCCAATGAATTCAGTTATTTCGCCAAATATCAAACGAGAATCAGCTCTCTCCACAGGTAATTTATTTTGGGTTTTCCTCCATACTTATGAATATAAAAGAGAAGGAGGTATAGAGAAGCGGTTGAACATTTGAATATCGTAGATTCTCACTTTAATTTAAAGTATTTAAAAAGGTTGCCAAAAATCATTTATTATACACTATCTTTTATGCATTCAATATTTTTCAATCATTTCTCATCACAGTGTTCAACTCCATTTGGGAAAATACCTTTTATTTCTTCAACAATTTCACTCGCAATCCTATGAAATCTTAAGTGAAGGTTCGTTTTGTTAACATACTCAGGTAGTTTCCAAACCACGTCACGAATTCTTCGGAACATAACCAGTAATTTCTAGGGATTCATCCCTCATTTAATAAAATATATCACCAAATTTAATTAAATCAACCAAAAATTATTTCTCCTCTGTCAATCCTGAAAGATCATAAAAGACCTGAGGTGATCAGAGGTCAATTTGCGGGTATTTTTACCTCAGTAGAGATTGAAAACAATTGAAATCACGAAAACAATTCGTCCCAGACGATACAACATTACCTCAGGACGAATGGGCGTGTCCTTCAAGGAAATTCAAAAGTAATTTACCGTCGTTAACAGTAATAAAATTGACGTTACAGAGGGAGGGAATTTTTAGATTTGAAACAATTGCAGCAATTCATATCTTGATGGTGGGGTAGGCATATTTGCAAAGTATAACTTCGACACGAAATATGCAAAGAGTTAGCCACTGTGAGGCCAATGTAATTTGTTAGGTAATGTGGTGCAAACCAAATGGTTAGAGCCGTGCGCCGGTGAGTGGGAGTACATTTTTCGTCACGATAATAATCAGGGTTAGGTGTGCAAAGAGCCTTATAGTTGGACTCATGCAACATTTTCATTTCTTCAGTTTTTCAATTTTTTTATCCTTATTCCTTCATTGCTGCCTCCACCAACATCACCCAGTACCTTGCAATGTCTCAAGGTAATCGAGTGAAATTTTTACAATCATATATGCTTAAGTTGGGAATTTGCCCTTGTATTTTTGTGAAATGAACAAATGATAATGAGAGAGTGAAGTTGGGCGTAATGTACGCTTCAACGATTCCCTGATGCGAGACCAAATGTCGAGTGATGGGTGTTATATACATCTCGGACAATCTCACTCACGCCATTACTGTTTATTTATTTCTTTTGTGGGTGAGAATGATTTTGTTTTCATGCAAATCAACTCTTACTGTTATTGTTCGTATTTTGTGCAATTTGAAATTGATAGCAAGATGAATATTTAAAGCTTCATGGTGATGGATTTATTTCACACGTTTACGCTCATTTCGTCCTTTACGTATATTCCCATTTTTCCTGTCCCACTCTACTTGAATATTTATTCTCATAACCTCGCGCCCACATTTGTTATCATGAAAAGTACGTACCTCTGACCTTTCTCCTTTTAGCACTATTCATGTTTCAATGGATTTTTGTATACATCAAGCATTGGACTAGAAACATTTACACATTAGAATTTTCAAAGAAAATTATCAATCCCGATGTTGTAAACTTTTGAATTCGTACAAATAGTAGAGAAGAAAAAATTCAAGAACTAAGACGATGACAGAAGTAAGTTGAAAGCATAATTCTTGAGGTAGACGGAGTCATAAATACTCACTACCCCGTGTATAATGAAAATAAAGGGAAGAAAATAAAAGGAACGCTGGAGAAGTTTCTTACCAAAGTGCACGAATGAACTTTAATACACTCGTTATTGTACTATTCTAAAGTTTGTGCGACAAGTCTGTGAATTTTTTTGCCCTTGAGTAGGGTGAATTTGAGTTGTTAAATACTTGTCATGATAATTGTAACCTTGTGGCCTTGATTATTTTCGCAGGGAATTCGAAGTTGCAATGCCCAGTGAAAATCATAATAATTCAGAATTTTCTCTTTACGCAACGGTTAATGATTCTAGTTACGTGAATTGCAATGGTATAGAGCAATTAATAGTCCAGGTCACAAAGAAGGCGAGGAGTAAAATTGGTATAAAGGAGGAAATACTAAATGAAAAAAAAACGGATTATAGAGTAGGACAGAGAGAGATGCCCCCCCCCCCCCTGTTTCCTTTGTCTCAAAAAGGCATAAGTTCGAACAAAGACTTGTCATTTCCAGTGGAAATTCAACTCTTGCCAATTAAAAATTATCCTTTGTTCGATGGGCAATAAAATTAATTCATCACTGGTCAAATAGAAGATGAGAAATGGCGAGAATTTTCCCCGAGTTGAGCCCTGAATCAATGTGTCTCTCGTGTCTGTAGACATTTATTAATTACTGCGGTCACTGGTATCATTGCACTCAGTAAATAAAGCAATGAGTAACGCACATGATTTACAGCTAATGTACACTTTCTTTAATCCTTCATTAATGCAAAAAGTCCCTCGACCTCTCCCACTCTCAACGATTGCGTGTATCACCTCGACAAAGTGTAATGGTTATTATCATACTGCGTATAAAATGATGTCCAGATACAAACATATGTCATATACTCGGGTGCATGCTTACGGATACAGCGGCAGACGAGGCGAATATTAATGAGAATATGCGCGAAGAGTACTCATGCTTTGTACTCATGCGGTACAAAGGAAAGTTCATTACACAAAATAATTATATTTTTGTTGGCTCAAACCAACAGGCACCAGTAAAATATTCAGAGGAGTTGCTTTTAGAGGAAAAGAGGTTTCAACAGATATTCACATATATTTATTACTTATATCATATTTATTTCTTTCATTCTCTTTATTTATTAGCAGTGTTCAGTTTATAAAATAAAGTTTTCGAACAAAAATGTGGAACTGTGGGCATTGATCGCTGTTGATGACTGATGAGCCAATAGTTGAAAGATGATATTTATTGTGATTGACAGTTACAATACGATCACATGAAACTTTCATGATTTCATGCACTAAAGTTTTCAAAACAAATAAACTAAGCAATTAAATGTTGAAACAATAGCAAGTCCCAATACTGCGATTCATCGTTCAACTCAATTGTTCCAGTGACATTTAATAAAAGTCTTCGCACCCACCTAGCCACAGCATACTTCAAATGCTCATGAGAATGACCACAATCCGTCATATTTCCTTTTCAGTTTGATTATTTAACTGCCTGTACTGCTAACAACTATCATATAAAAATAATAATGCATTTTTACATGCATGTTACATTAAATACATTATCGAGAAATGAGTGTACACAGACACAAGGGGGTCATGAATAATTATCCATTGCATTTCGCTTAACCAGACTATTAACACGAACGCCAAACATTCGGTATTAACGATAGTTTATCTCCGGCGCTCATCCATACACTGAAATCATTAATCATCATTCGGGTCACCTAACAAAATTAAATTATGAAATTATTTTAACTCCGTAGGTGGTTAGAGTTGTGATAATGAATAACGGTCAATCTATCCATTAAATGTAGGTGTATTGAGAGCCGTACGGAACTTGTTTTTGTAATGATAATTTTTTCAATGAAATTTCCGTTGCCAATATTTTTTGTACGGACTCATCAACAGCCCTTCTCCAATTCTAATCAATTATCAAGTTGATATCCCCGTTACTGTTGACGTCATTCATCGGACATCACTGTATATTTGAATATAATATGTGCAACTCGTTTTTTTTTCACGTGTTAATTCACCAAATGCAAGTAATCCTAAAGAGAAAATAAAGTATCTCTCTCCTCCAATCTCAATATTATCCTCGTTTACGTGAATATTTATGTACAAAACTATAATATACATCTTTCGGATTTATATTAATGCTGTGCTTGATATGACTTTTCCCGACAGCATGTTATAACCGTCGCATCGAAGTGGTAATATAGAAATATCGTGCGATGCAAATATAAGCGCAAGCCTTTTTAATATTTATCGGGGAAAGTCGTGTGTGAGAGCCTCGCCTGTAGGTCGTAGAACTCCGACTAGGGCTGACTCACTCACCCGGGGCCGTCGCTAGAGCGCCACACGATGCGCCGATGGCACGCTACGCTCTTTTATATATAATTTTCCATTTTTTTTTCTTTCTTTGCAACAAAAACTCGTTTTCAACTTCATACCTGGGCTTTTTTTCGTCGCCGAACGAAATAGTCCAGCCTTATAAACATTTATTTTTCTTTTACTCACCATTATCGGGCAAAGCACCGGACAAGCTGAAGCCCGCGTTACGCCCGTCGTTACTCCAGGCCCTCGGCAGTGGACACGTTTCGCAAATGGAGAGAGATAGTACAACCACTGAGTTAATCGACCTGAGCGAAGCGCGGGTGGTGGCCTCCACGTGAAAATGTATGTATAAATACAAGCAAAATGCGCGTGACGAATGTATTCATGTACCAACAGGCATAAATTGTGTGGTTTATGTACGCAGGTGGTTTTTTTAGCTGAAGAGATACACGAGATATTGGATAAAGAGGAGGATAAAATGGACTTTATAACGAAAAAAAAAAATGTAGGGAGGTTTTTTAGCGGTGGAGTAAATTCATTACTGCGGTTGATAATATCTGATGATTTGTTGAGTTTTTTTTTCCTCCGAGAGGAAGAAAAGTAATCGAGGCTATGAATTAGCCGACGATTTATTTATCAACAATGTAGATTTAGCAATTAATTGGCGTAAATTAAGAGGTTGAATGATACTGATGATTTGTTTAGGTTTTCAGTTTATTTATTTGTTAATTGCACTTGATATGTTTTTTTCCTCTCTCCCTCATGCTCTGCATTCTGAGATGGAAGAGACAGCAGAAAGGAATGAGTCAGTGTCACTGCCACCATTCGATGTTTGCCCAGACCGCAGAGTTGCTAACTGCAACAGACCACGGCGGCCTCCTCGTCGCCGTATTAACCAACTATGTTCTTCCTTGTCGTTTGTTTCACTGTGTATTCAATGTAATGTACACGGCATTTTGTGCACATGGTCATATATTTGACCACATGCGAGGTGTTAATTTTCCGGTTATATTTATAAGTTTGCATCGATCATTTGTGTAAATAAAAATCGCAAAATATAATGGGACAACGATGTGTGTAGTGAGAGATGAACTTTCGAAGAATGAGGAGAATTGCTGTGAGGAGGTGAGATGGAAGGAAAAAATGATGGTGAACGAAATGAAAACAAGCGGTGATCCAGGATAAATAAAATGAAAGTAATGGATCTCGGTGAGCGAATGACTTTTGCATGTGTCGATAACCCCGTGAGTGCATTCATTCTTTTCATGTTATGTACCAGATACAGCGGATGTTGATGCTGTGAATAATATTTTTCCTCGGGACATACAAATTTGGTTAAAAGGAGTTCTTTTTTTAGTTACGGCTAATGACTGTCGATGAACAACGATTCAGCTGAAAACAAATCAGTATTTTTTTAGTACCAGAAATCCAATGGACTTGGCAAGGGAAATCGATAATGAAGTCAAGAATTGTCGCATCGTTATTTAATCGTTTTACGTATTGCAATGAGTACCTTTCAGTGACCAGTGGGCGATCTTACAAAGCAAAAGCAAAATTCAATTCTCACGCTTTTTGCTTCCAAATCGTAGCATTGCAATTATCAAATGTTTCGATTTTTTACTTTTACTTAGAAATTTATCAGTGAACTTTGACATTCTACGACGTTTTTTTCTTTAAAGCAAATGTCACGCTCCCAGAAATTACGGTAAAACTAAAAAATTGTGAACTTAAACTACTCGAGGAACTAAAGAGTTAAAAATGAATTTTTAATTTTCTGAAAAAGCTCATATAATATAATATGATTGATGCTCATGGAGCTGGACGGCACCTCCTGACTGACTCGTTTCTGCAGGTATATAATTTTCAAATTATGAATTTCACGTATTTTAATAAAATTGAAGCGTGCATAGTATACTATTTTATATCGCGCTATATATTAGATCAACCAACTTCCTTGCTCGAACAGTCTCATCAATTCGATATTAGCAAAAATGATGACTATAAATCTAAGAAAATATTTGATATCTGATTTTTTTTCGTCTTATCAAGGGGAAGTTTATTATTAAAATGAATGGCTTAAATTCATAAATTCATGATAATTAAATCCTCGACCTGGACACCCATGCAAATGATCTGGAGCTATTACCCTGGAGGGGTGTAAATTGAAAGATGACGTCGTAACATTTCTCAATAAGCCGAGTGTATCTGACAATTAATCAATGAATAATCATGTTCATTGAATGACTGTTCTAAAATTCAACTTACTGACAGATGAGCTTCTCTTCAATATTTTCGAATTAATTAATAATGGAGTGTTGATGAAGCCTGAGTGATTTCCTTTTTTGGATAATACGCATTGAAAAGCTACTCGGTGATTCATTTCTGTGAAGGGAAGTTTTCTAGTTCTTTGGGATTGATGAATGATCAATTTTTCAACGAGACGTGGCGGGACATCGAGAATGACGCTGATGCATTTTCAATGAATGCAGGTTTTCTTGGGAGGAATGAAACGAACAATCGGTATTTTATCGTAGCAGAGAATCTCATTACTAGTTTCAATGGCTTCGATATCTATAGATTTTTTTTTAATGTAATGTGATTAAATTTTTTTATTCTTTATATACGTACTTTTGTTATCGATTCACCGGGAAAAAACTTGTAATTTTCAGAATAGTGGCGCCTAAATCCTCAATAATGGGACTTTAAATTAGGTTGAGAGTGAAACTACTCACGAAATTAATACCTGATTCATCTTGAGAAATGAAGAAAACTGAATAGTTCATCTCAGAAGAAATAAAGATGGCATTTTCACAATCGCCGTTATTCCTTCCAAATAGTTGGCAGACAAAAAAGGCAATGTCACACCTGTACCGCTTCGTTCAGACGTGATGTATCCAAAGTTTCAATCCCGATCTGCACTATCGACTTTTTCAGTCAAAATTTCTTGTAAATTAAATATTAAGAATAATCCCGGATCCGATTCTACCTATGCCGAATCCCATCCCATAATGTCCACGACGTCACAAAAGTGTGAAGAGCTATATAGATAATTACCTTCATTGACGAAAAGATGATGTGGCGTAGAGAGTCAACTTCCTTTAATCTCTGTAAGGGAGTCTCCGAAGGTAGTATTTCTCTTAGAGCGTGATGCGAGTTCAGCCAGTAAAACGGTAGGGACACCTTCCAAACTCTCGCAGATCCTGGAGCGGTGCTAGGAAAATGGACAACATTAAATCACACAAATGGAGAATAAAGGGCAGTCAAGATGAAATAGTGTAAAGACCTTCATATGTTTTCCGGTGTAATGCCCACGCGCCATGTTCTTATTTCATATATATTTTTTTCCGCCAACAGAACCACTCCAATTATCATTCCGTGGACTATTAACCGTTTTCCAGCTTCGCAGAGAGTCACAAGCCCCATGGACTTGGTGGCGCTAGGCATTAAAGGGTTCTCTCAGCAAAGTTTCTAACGAAGCTAATTTTCGTGAGACAAACAGCCCCACGTTCTCAAGCACATATCCAACAATACCAATTGTAATTACTTTCTATGTGTTCATATATTTTTTTGCTTGTTTGCAGAGACTTCAGCTTCTTTTCCATTCAAATCCCAATAAACAAATGTGAAAGAAGAGGGCAAATGAACAGTCGGAATGCAATTTTCCGAGAAAATGTATTTCCCGAGAAACGAGTGCATGAATATCAACAAGAGTAATTGCATTTTTGTAAGGTTAATCGCAGTATATGCTATTCATCATGAAAGGTCGCTTACAAAGATATTTGTTATATACGGTAGAATGTTTTATGTTGTGATTATTGTTGTGCCTTCTTCCCGGACCTTATTTCATCAACCTAATTTTAATTTTTCCCGTATCATTTTACTCTCGAAACCGCACGCTACGAATGTTCTTCCCTTCCTATTTCAGAATTCATGTTATTTAGAAAGAAAACCTTGCTCTATATTCCTATAGTATTACTGACCATGTGTAAATGTGCTTAGTTAATTGACGACTTCGCTGGCGATTTTTATTCGAAGAACTTAAACATTGAATAATATTAATTTTCGGCAAAAAATGAAGTGAATATTCTGCCTCCTTAGAAATTGTTGAATTCCTGATTGAAATTATAGATAGAAAAATTTAATCCTATATTTCGTATGTTTACACCGGGATTGTGAGTACATGTGTTTATACTTTGATTCGTTTTAGATGAAATATTCCTGTATGGACGGACCTTTTAAATACATGGGACCAGGAGTCCAAGGAGTGGTTACCTTGTGTCTTTTTAGCCAGTTCCTCTACGGAATTTGTCAAGAGTACATGAGTTTTCCGAGCGCTAAAAAAAAGTAAAAAGTTTTTCACTCACTTAGCGCATTTATTATTTTAACTATCGATTTCTATGATACACAACCAAAAGGAATTTTCAAATCGACGGCAGTGGCCATACGGTTAGAGTGCTAGACTCTTGTGCCAATGCTTTCGGTTCAAACCCCGGCGACGGCGGTCAAAGGGTGGGGTGCTCTTGAGATTGCCCGTTGCCCCTCGGCGAATGCGGTACAGGGGGTCGGGATGGAATGAGAACCGTTAAAATCCGAAAGGGTATACGAACAAAGAAATAGTAGGATTTTCAAGAAATGGAAGTGGAAAATCGTTCTGTCTTGGGTTTTTGAGAAAATATTGTGGAAAAAAAGGGAGGGGAGGGGGTGAACTGCAGAATTTTAATTGTCAGAGAAATCTTATGAGTGCGGAAAAGTTGTGGAATCATTACTATTATATATTATATCCACACAGCCTATTATCATTCGCGAGCGAGCTAGTGTCCGGAAAGGTGTCTCGTCGTGGTTCATCATGGAAACCAAAGGAGATGATAAAAATCAAGAGAAAAGCTGACAAAGAAACGACGGGAGAGGTTTGTTGGGGGCATAAAGCCGAAAGGTGGAAAAATGAAGGGAGTGTTAACGCGAGACCCTTTCACTCACCCACAACAGGCCCATCTCGGCTTCACCTCTCATGTTCTTATCATTCAGCAATGACATGACTGTGCAGAGCTTAAAAATTCTCCTCATTTCTGTCGGTGTCCTCTCCTCCATAACGTCCACACGTGAAACTCTAAAACTACCTCTATGTGTTCCATGATAATAGCTGCTGAGACACGTCACACCCGTAATCACAAGACCGTGGACACTTTTACGCTACGCTTCGGAGGCGTCATGACGTAGCACATCATTTGTTACGCATTCACGGTAAATTTTGAATAAATTTGAGGGAAGGTAATTCAACACATGACGCGAAAACATTGGACGTTGAAGATTTTAACTTGAAGCATTAACGAGAGTTTAATTTTTCAGTTATCAATTTTTATTCGTATGTGTTATGAAAATTTGAATCAATAACAAATGCATTAGCAAAATCATTGTTGAGTTTATTTGGGAAGGATAACTCATCTTAGAGTAAGTAAACAATAATATTGCGAGTTAAAAGTGCTTTTTAACGTGGAAATATTTCGATCTTTTTTTGGAAACTTGTATCTCGTAACAATTGTATCGAAATTTTCTGGGTTGTACTACGCTTTATCATTATAAATAGTTCGATGAGAAGTTCAATGAATACTGCGCATGTAATTTCCCTGATATCGCGAAAACTGAATTAAAAATGAAAAAATGTTGAAGAATATTTCACAATTGATACTTGTGAATTCACAGCTAATCGAGAGAAAGTGAACAACAGAAATTGCAATTTCTACGATCACTTAAACATCCAATTCTAGATTGTACTGACCAGCAATACTCACAAAACTGGCGACCTCTAGCCTTGTAGCCGAGAGAGAGACAAGGCCACCACTGGTGCAGTAAACGTCTTTGCCATCTCGTTTCCGTTGCTCATCCTACCTCCCTCCCTCTCCTGTTCACCGCCATTATCTTCACCGGCTCGGGAGTATCCGACCTACTGCAGTTAGTTCGTTACCCGCCCAGAAAAACCTGCAGCGACCAGTTCTTGTCGATTAGTGGGCAAACACTGAGGCAACACTGAGGTCGTGCGAACGTCGTTGGGTTTCGCTGCTGGTTTGTCCCTCTCATCCCCAATGATCATTCGGAAAATGGGTGTACCACAAGAGAGAGAGAAAGCGAGAAAGACCTCCACAGGTCAGAAAATCTCCTGCGGGGTAATGGCAATCATAATCTACACCCCGATGGGAGTTGAACAATCTTTCGTCCATTAAATTCCTTATTCACATTTAATGCAACATTTTATTCCCTTCAGCATGTCTTTATCTCGTGTGTATTTATGCCATTTCAACGTTACTCTGACTCTCAGGTTCACCACACCGTAACCATATTCACCCAGTGGCGTGTGTTGTTTTTCCCTCATTTCTGGTTTTTTTAAAAACTGAGATCATTTTTAATGCCTCGTGGAGTTGTGGAACAATGTGGTGACGAGTTTATCGCTGGATCAGAAGCATTTTGTATCCTGCATGGAATGTAATTACCAGGATGACTCCAGTTACCAAGAGGCGGGAGAGAGGAGTGTCAGAGAGACGTGGGCATTTGTTTCATTTTTTTTTTTTTTCAAATGAAATATGTGAGTGATAGATGTAATAATGGCCTTAGCGTGTGAAGGACAAGACGATGAGGAAGATAGGGACAAATGGGTGACAATCTCACCGATGGCTTATCGACCCTCCCACTGCCCTATGGCGATTTGTCATGCTCTTCAAAGATCTGGCATATTTCTACCTGGGTGAACGTGGTCACGATTGAAATAAATGTGAACTGCGTTCACGGGTCAATGTCATTTAATACTTTTTACAATGGCGATAACTCAAATTGAAAATGACAAGTCCAACGCCACTCATAGAAATTGCAACATTAAATGTTTCTCCCCAAATTACAGCGAGAGCTTTTTGGGCCTCGAAATTTCTACTGAGGCCATCAGATTTTTCTCATGACTGGAATTAAAATAAGAAACAAATTTGTAATGTACAGTTATTGCATTTATTTCATTTGCCACTTCTTCTTTGCTATGCACCCCCTATGCAGTAAAAAAAATTGGTGTTGATGTTAATACCAGATTAGCCTCCCAGAATGTTCACATGTTAATAGCCTGAGTTTGACTATTTTTTTTTATTTTTCACGCCAGCAATCAAATTATTAATACCGCTTTATTGCATCCTTCACTCCATGAAACAGGCGATCACATGAATAAGCCATTAGAATGTCTTGATCAAGTCATTTTTGTATGGTGAATATTGAACACATTATTTACCAGGTAAAACGAAACAATTGCATAAGACTTCTTCATTTGTGAAATTGAAATTATATTTGTTTTCGTGTCAAATATATGATAGAACCTCCGCCCAGCATTGGTATACTCCCTATATTGTTGCTTGAATTGATGTGTCAATAAAAGACGCGTGTGTATCGTGTTTACCTTCGCTCAGGTTTTTTCACTACAATATCCCCTCGAGAAGGACAAATACTTTCCCTCACCCTCTTCATCGTTTCAATACCCTGAGACTAATTCTATACCTGAAACTCTAAAATTCTACCTTCAAGGGGATTACATTATCCCAATTGTTCCGATCAGTGAATGTTCATTGGATTGAATAGTAACTTTGAGTAATACAATTAATTGTAGGCGACTTAGCACTTAACGAATCTCGTTACGGTAACGCTAATTAGCGTTAAATTGCTTCATTCACTCTTCGAGCAAATGGGATGTTTTCATTGGTGCATCAGAGAATTACGGCAGTTGGCCGAAATGTAGTAGAAGTACCTTGATATTCTCACTTTGGCATGGAGAAAGTCCCTAATTTGAAATTCCCTTCGACATCTCCTCAATATTAGGTGTGAATATAGTATATTTCCGGCCTGTTGTTATGGGGTTTTTTACTCGCGTGGAGTTTGGTGAGCCGAGCCGTAGGCGAGGCGGCCAACCACGCCAGTCAAAAAACTCCATAATGACAGCCCAGGAATGATATTCTTCCGTAGTGATTTTCACTTTTTCGAATTCGGGCAAGGGCCCGTACCAATCCCCGGACGAGGAAAAGTGAAGAGCAGTACGGAAAAAGTTATTTCAACCAGAACACCACAATGAAGGATAGTAGAACTCTCCTGAAAAAGATAAACAAGTATCAAAGTTATTTATAAAGCGCTCTCCCCTCGGGTACATAAGGAAAATAAAATCGAAACAGTGAAAAAAAACACGTAGAAATCTGAAAAAGAGCGGATGGAAAAATAAACAAATACATCACATGCACAAGTGCATTTGGGAACAGGAGTTGAGAAAAGACTCACCTTCTAGGAATTCCTCGGGGTTACGCCGATTTAAGTGGCCATTATGTGGAAACCCCAAATATAACGCGGGTATAGCCACTGGCTTTTTAATAAACTTCTTCTTCTCAAGGCGCTGAGTTCATCCTCTTCTTGATGATTTTGGCCCCTGCACCAGCAGTGCTACGATCCCAATGCTCTCTGTCTCATCGTCCTCAATTCCAGTTATATTCTGAAGCTGGTACCAAAATGAGAGGACTATGCCAAAGTGAGAATTACAGGGACCATTCAATTCTCAAGTGAACCTGAGAGAAATTGAAAGAAAGTTCTTCCGATGAACAATATGCAGCCACTCGATTTCGGCCGACCCAAATTACTCACTCTAGACCAATGGTCCAATTTCATAAGTGCATGGGGATCAAATACAGAGGCATGCTCTGTTCTCCGGTGCCTTTGAATATTGCGAGCGAGGTCTCCCTTCTGGTTACATCTGCGTGTAAACTCACAAATATTGGCTTGTGCCTTTGACCTCAGCGCCAGACTCGACCGCACTCGTGCTCACTGTTGTATACTCACTGCCGACTTATGGCATTGTATTGAGGCCCAATGGAGTGTTTTGTGCGGACAACGGACGCATTGTGAACATCAAAAGTCAATTGGGAAATACACTGTGCTGCGCTCGTGGTGAAGATTTATTTTGACATTTTTTTGGCTCGTTTTTGATTCACCTTGTTTATGAATGTTGCACTGCGGTCTGCGTCGATGAGAATTTGTTACCTCTCCGGTGTTTTATGGAGTTGTAAATGATTCTTTATTATCTAATATGGGCCGGAATCGAATAAGCGATAACTACGATCAAACTTTAAATGTTGTAAATATGAACCCAATATAGATTCAAATCTTTCAATATTATATATTCAAATTGAAAATTCAGGATCATTAAATTTTTTACGACAAGTTAAAATTTTGAATATAAAATTTTAGTAATATCAACTTACCTCAAGCTTATCGCCAAAATTGAAGATCTATTTGAACAGCATTTTCAGGGATTGAAAAATTAAGGATATCATTCGTTGCTTGAATACTCTAGTTTATTCGATCGATAATAATAGTTATGAGTACAGGAACTTAATCAAACTTTATTAGGGGGCAGAATTAAAATATTTTGCTGCAATCGAGAAAGATCATGTCCCTCTGTACAATTCTCTGGTAAAAAGGTGACTATAGTCCCGAAACGTATACAAACTCCGTACGATCACCTGAAAGCAACCAGTCATCAATTACCTCTGTGATCATTAACCTCACCTCTGAATTCATCTTCTAGGCTAGCTTCCCCGGCAGAAGCCTGCACTGGCCTGAAACTCGAGTATTAATTAGGCGATAGGTCATTAACCACATCAACTGGTTAATGGCCGAATGGCTTATCTCAGGAAATGCGAAAGACGAAGGGGATCTATACCTTCAATGGAGTTGTTTCGACAAGTTAGAAATTGCTTTCCGAGTATAAACGTGATCATTCCTAAAACTAAAAAAAAAACTATAAAAACCGATAAAACTATAGAAACTAACTAATGGATGAAAATTTTTACTCAATTGAATCCTCTAAGAGAAGGAATCATCTATATAAAAAGCCAAACTCCAAAAGAAAATTATTTTTAATTCTCGTCATCGAATTTTTACACATTTGATTTTATATCGGTGAGACGATAAAAACATTTGATGTGTGTGTTACTGTGAGTAATTATAAGCAACTTCATAGTAGTTGGATTCGAAGAAATGAAGGGACATGAAAATAGGACCAATAATTTTGAGATATTGAGCAAAAAAACCTTTCACATAGAAACGTCAATATTGGCGAAATTATAAGATGGATTTCATGGATTTTAAACAGCTAATTTTGTGACCAATAGAATTCAAAATTTTAGTAAAGCAAACACAAATTGTGCTCCAATGTACTAATTCAATAGGGGAACATTACAATTTTTCGTATTATAATTTTCATCGTTATAGTGTAATAGGATACCAATAAATATGACAAATTTCATAATATTCTCTTTGACCAATTTCCAGAATTTTCAATGGAAAATTACCTAACGAACTTATGAGGTTCTATCAAAAAGGTTCATCCCGTGATAAAGTCCAGGTCTTTTCCATGACTGCTCATAAATGCTTTTTTCCTAGCATCCATACCAACAATTTAATCCGTTAACGTCACCTAAAACTCGTGAAGATCTCCACGAACTCCACTGCCACCGCTATACTCGCCTATCAACTCCACCTCAATCATAGGCAAACATATGGTCATAGAATATAATAGATATCCAAGTCAAATAGTTCGATTTGTGGCCTTAAAATCTCAACCACGTCATTACTACAGGCAATAGGTCTTGCAATTTATGTAGTAATCATAAAATAGAAAATCCTTCAATAGAAAGATTTTTCCAGAACGAACGTACAAACAAAAGCGTAATTCTCTCGTTAAAATGAAAATCTCTCAGAAACTGGTAACAAAGAGTAATACCCACTTGTACTGCATCCGCTGAATAAAAAAGCGAGACACATACTTGAATTACGGCTAATTGAAAACCATATCCGATATGGATACGGCCGTTGCCGATATCTTGAAAACTATCCGGCCTAGCCCCAAAATTCCAATGGATTTGGAAAACTGAGGAACTTTCCGATCAACATAGCCTCTCAGATTTCATTTTGTAGGGAAATCAAATTAAAAATAACATTTAATCTAACCGTCATCTGCAAATTCGATCAGGGAAACCATGGAAAATTGCAGATCTGTATTATCGACAAATTCATATAATGACAACAGAAAATCGAAGTCTCTGTGGGTTGGTACCCATCTAGAAATATAGGCCACAAGGTCGCAATTGACCATGATTCGCTTTTCTTTCTGCGCCGGCGATCGAACAGATAAGTAGCCTCATTGTTATTATTCCTAGAATTTCATTCTTCTTGAATAGTGCACCCAGATCCAATTGTTCATAAATGGATAAGCACAGAACTGGCTAATATTTCAACGAAATATTAATAAATAAAACTGGACTAAACGGTGAGGCACTTTTCTTTACGATTTTGAGAATTTGAGTTATATTTTCGCTTAATTAATGACGGTTAAAGAGAATATCACCGATTTATATAAAACGTGCGTTAGCTGATATGAAAGCAAGATCCATTTGTTATTATTAAAGAAATTAATTAAACAATAGACTTAAAGAACTAAAATAATAAACTAAGCAAAGTTGTTTTTTTATTATTATGGCCCAAATGATAGTTTGTAATATAATCAATTTATAATAATCATGAAGCGTATTCTCATTCAAATAATATGCCTAATTATTCAATCTTTGGTATTTATGAATATATTAAAAAACATTCAACTTTCATTCAATATAATATTTAAAATATATTCTATAAAATATATAAAATATATATAAAATATATCATTTTTAATGAGGGAATTTTTAATCATTTTTGCATTGGTATATCTAATCAATTGGATCTACCAAAATATGCAAAGCAATATACATCTCTTCTTCTATTTAATATTATTTTTAATTATATTTATCATATTGACAAATTTATTTCAATCGACAAAACATTTTCTTAATTAACATATTTATTCATCCAAATTCATTTAACAAATAATAATAATGATTACAATTTTTACGGATTTTTTTGACTTTTGATTTTTTGACCGGTGGGGCCCTCCGATTTCAGCGATTTCCGACTGGCTGAAGACATTTTCGGCGATATCTCCAAAACTACTGATCCTATCGGCCCGGGGTTTGTTCCATTCGAAAGCTGAGCTTATTTCCCATCGATGTAGGCTATTTGCGATTTTCTAAAATGATTTCCCCACCCCTTTTTTGGGAAAAATTTGGAAATAGCCAATATCGATAGGAAATGAGTTCAGCTTTCGAATGGAACAAACCCCGGGGCGATAGGATCAATAGTTTTTGAGATATCGTCAGAAGATTGCCGACTTTGGTCAAAATCGGAAAAATGGAAAGGGAAGCCTTTGATTTTTTGGCATTTCAGCATTTCGGGCCAGACAACCGACAGGTTGGCCAGCTGACCGATCGGAGGTGCCCAAAACTTGATTTTTTTTTACAAGAAGTAGAGTACACAAACATCTAAAAAAATCGAACAAATAGTATTACGCAGGTGTGAAGTACCTTTGAAAGAAAGACAGGAACCAAAAAAAATCCGCTGTCGACAGCCCATTGGCGATTCAGCGATGGACGTTGAGAAGAGCCAACAAAAAAATAAGGGTGAATTGGAACTCGCTCGCCTCGAATCGTAAAGGCCACGTACACCCGGCTCTAAAAACAGGGGGATGAACGCTGAATAAAGGACGAAAATACTGTAATTCGATTTGTTCGTATGTATACACGAAAACAAGAAGACGGGAATGGAATCCGCGATTTGAAGTCAGTTGATTGTGATGAATTTATTACAATTGTGTAATTTTTTTATGTGAAATCATTTTGAAAAGTAGTAGTTTATATCTATTTCAATTACTAACCAAACACATACAAAGAAGAAAAAAAATAAAAATTTAAGTGATTGTACGTTTTGTCGACGATTCAGGAAAACTTCTATTGAAATTGTCTGCACTGATGAAATTATTTTTTTAAACCAAAACCACAAACTGTCAGCTAGTAACAAATGCTAGTGTTGAATACAGTCAAATGAATATTTGTTGACAGTTAATGTTGGATTATTTAGTTAAAATCCGAAGAATTAGTTTCCGTAAGAAATGATGGTTAGAAAAACAAATGGAAGTGGAGCGAGGAGCGATCCACTGGAATCGATACTCAATTTACATAAACATAAACAATGCTTTCCTAGGGAAAAAGAACGCAGAGTTCTTTCATTAGTTGACGAGCATTCTGTTAGTGTTTGCGAGTAGCATTTTAGTCAACTACAGATGGTCGTAGAGAACAGACGTTTCGTTCTCCTGTCAGTTCATATAAAGACCAGAAGTGAAATACAATTGACTGCATTTTAGATTCCTGTAAACTTGCCGTAAGCAAGACGGCGGAAGTCGATATATAAAAGCAATTAGAAATGAAGAACTGGCTAGGACCGGATATCTCAATCGGAAAGAGCATTCGATGCATAATCGGAAGGTTGCGGAATCACGGTCTGGACTATTCATTTTTTCTTCAAAAATTTCTTGTAAATATTATATTGAGAATTATCCTGGATCTTATCCTACCTACTCCAAATTCCATCCAGCAAAATCCGGTGACATTTTCGATTTGTCTGGCTTACTTTAAGTTAGTCTATTGTGATAAATTTATTGCGATTAGATTGGACAAATTTCGGAGGAGACTGGTAGAAAAACTTTGCTCATCACCGACACATCGTTACGTATTTTTTCTTTTCGGAAATGGGATTATATTCGTATTACGCCAACTACGCCTTGAGCATTCGTAAGCAACTTCCCCCAAAGAGTTCCATTCCACCCCGTTAACATCATCATTCGAAGACAAAACCTATTATTAATTATCAGAGTGATGGCAAAGATGCCTCTCCTAATGCTTACGCTCAGTCTATATCTGCTTGAAAACACAGAGTGATGCACCTAGGGTGCCCTCCCCCGGAGGCTCGAAGAGCAGCCAAGTCAGATTACTCGGTGACTAGATCCTCCTGGTCGTTAATTAATTCCTGGATTGCAATCAAAACACCCCTAAGGTTCCACATTTCTCGACATCCCTTTTGCCCTCCATCACAAACCCAACTTGTCCCTTGTACCATATTATACGTCCTCCTGGGTCATGTAACAGCTTAGAGGGTGAAGAAAAGTTTGTTGGGAAATATCAACAATCAAAGTTAGGAAAATTGTTGGAATAGTAAGGCAAGTTCTCCCTTAATCATAAAATAACTGAGGTCGGCTGAATTCTAGAGGTGGGTCTTGAATAATTTCCGTACTTTTTTGTGTTAATCTTTATTGATTTACTTTTTGCTGCAAAAATTCAGGTTTCTAACCGCAGATTTCTTTCTTTACAATTAAAGCTGAAATAAATAGGTCCCGAATAAAACCAACTACAAGTCATGAATAAGATAAATTTCACTCAATTAATTTCTTGATACATTTTCCAATCAATTTGTGACGTACAAAGAGTTCATATGTTCACCCCATATCATATTGAGCGAACCCCTTGTATTTTGAATAAAAAAGACCAATTCATTTATATTTCATAACCATCAATCAATATTTACATTCTCTGTCAACTCAACTATAATATTTTATGATAATTCACTACATGGTATCAGGGAAAGGAATTCAATGTGAACTTGTCAAGCATTGGGTATTCCATCCCCCTCCATAAAATCCCGGTCAGTAGTGCAGTAGTGATTTACATAATGTTCTCTCGTGCACGTCAAAATCAACCTCACTAGTGTACCCCATTACTTAACGGATTTCTCCCTCTTTCGGGATCAATGTTTATAAATCAATTCACCGTACGCCAAAGAATCGAATGGAAATGCATATCGGAAGCTATTGAAACATAACATCGCGTTTCTCATACGTTGGCAGTTGCCTCCTCCCCTTTTTCCATTCAAAGATTCCAAACGATAAACATAGAAAGCTTCGGTATGGAAAATTTCGTTCAACAATGGCCAGAGAATGGGGAAGGGTAGAAGAGAAAAGGGAGAGAGAGTTTTTCCGGGATGCGCACATAGTCACCCCTTGCCCAGGGGCGATTCGGACGAGAAACCCTTTTACTATTATCCTTATAAAGCAACAGTCCCACCCTGGAGCATTTCGTTCAGACTGGGAGGTAACAAAACCACCGATGCATGCTACCCCACTTGTTTTTTTGTCTCTTCTCCTATCCCATTCCAAGCTTTTGCCTGGCATACCAAATAATAATGCGGTGGAAAGGGAAAGGAATATGTATGGGATTGAAAAAAGAAAAGATTTACTCTTCTAGCCGCTCGAATTTTTTTCTCCAGTTAGAAACTGGAAATTATAATGAAAACGCGCGTCTGAATTTTCCAGTATTTTTGGTAAATAGAAAATTTTAATGAAGTTGTGCGTATGCATTTTTTTATTTGATGGGTTGTTTCTGGAGATAAGGTCCTTTGATATTAAGTAGAATCGACATGGGCCAATGAAGAGATATTCTCATAGCTCATTTTATAGTAGCCATTATATTCGTTGCACATTATTTTTTTAACAGTGCGAAAATTAAGTAAAAAGGAATACTTTACTTCGAGGAAAAAACTATTTTGTCGAGTGATTTTTTATTATTTTTTTCCTTTACAATATAGTGAATTCGGAGGAAGATCATTTAATACAACGTCAAAAATAATTTAAAAAATAATAGTAATAATAATATTTTTGATAGGGAGTTACTAGTTTCAATTGTTTCTTCTCAATATACGAAAAGAAAAAGAGACATATTACTGTTTCGTTGAAATAGAGTCTCTTATTGGGGTATATTCCACTAGTTATTTAAGTGAGCCTGTTACAATGCAAGAATTTTTTCTGGAATTTTTTCCCTCGTATAGATCTACTTATATTTACCGATAATCAAAAGATATAACTGAAACACGTTACACTCCAAGTGGAAAATGCTTCATGACTGTTCCCCTTTGCCGCCTTTACACACGGAAATTCGATTTACGAGGCCACTGAGGATAATATGGTTTCCTAAAAACATGAACGAAAAAATGCATGGTGATACTATAAATAAACGAGTAGATTTAAAAAACTCCAATGACTGGCTTTACAGAAGCTCCCGCTACAGTACACAGTAGTTTTATGTTTTTCATTCACTACATTTTTTTTTATACTGACTAGTATCCCATAGAATTCTGTGTTCCTCTAGGCAAAGCAGTGATAATTATTGCAAATATGGCAGGACGGAAGGCAATACAAAAGAAAACAAAATTTAAAACGAAAAAGTAATTTGAAAACCTTTCGACTCCCGTCAGTATCGTGGAGAGTATTTCCGACGGCAAGGGGCACACATAAACTTGTTACGGTGTCTGAAATTTTGACAGGAAACATCACACCTCCACAAATCATTTCCCCTGTGGTATTACCAGACCATTGTCCCCTAATTCCAAAAATTTCTGATACTAAACAGACAAAGAAATGACATACATCCATTCGAAACGAAATTAAATTCATTCTTTAAGAAAAAGGCCGTTTCACACGAATAACTAATTCACTCGCCTGTGACGAATTCATTGAATTATTGGTATGAAAATCATTGCGAACAATGGGATCAAATAAATATTCGGTTTTCCCATAAAAAGGGAAAGACAGAATTTCCCTAACCGCAATAATTTTCCTTCTGTCACCATTGAAAGAGAAATCACAAAAGAATATCCAATCATTGACACCAAAATCCGAGGGGTTCCGGCTGCCTCTCGATTCGCTCAAAGAAAATTCCCCCCCGCCCCCCTCCCCCCTCGCCCCTTCCGACAAGCAAAAAACGGAAAAAAGATACCCCTACAACGGAATAATTATTCGAGAGGACTGTATACCACAAAGACCTTAATGTTTAATTCAGATGATATAACGCTTTTAGTGTCGGAGCAAATATCACTCTCAACTGCTGCAAGAAGAGGCGAGGGAAAAAAGCACCCACTTCTAACAGATATAGAAGCGAATGGTGGTATGTACAGGTATACCAGGTCCAGTGAATGTTCATTGATTCTATTTAACCGCCTCCTCTTGAATTAATCGCTCGAATGCGGTGCACACCCCGGTAGCCTTCCTCTGGCCCTTTCTTCAATCCCCTAAAATCGGATTTACACGTTCATCGGCGAATGAAGCGGTGGCGCGCACATGTAAAAATTCACGATGAAGAATAAAAAGAGTTTCAAAGTGAAAACAGTTGTGAGAGATGGAGAAGTGTGAAAATAATAATAATTCCGCTTTTTTTACTCATGACTAAATTTGGCCAGTTTTTGGTCTGATTGATTACAAAACCTCAAAATTACACTTCGGAAAATGTCATTTTAGGCATCCTTTGGCCTAAAATTGCCATCATTTTCAGCGCATATTCTGAATCCGATGGAATATTCGAATAATTGACCCCTGAAACATAGATATTCCCTTGCGCTTTGAGGGAAAAAACACGATATTATTCCGCCGAAGCGATTCGCTCATATAAGTCCTAGTCGAAAATCCTGCTGTCTGATGTCTTGTGACGTTTCCATCATTTTTTTTCCTGTGAATTTTTCCAACTGGTTGAAAACTACGAAGTGAAATATGAGAGACAGGGAAATACAGTGTTCCGGGCGGGATTTTTAATTCATTCATTGAATTTTTGTATGCATCGCCCTAATCGCTGAGTTATCCCGGTGTATTCTAACTGTACCCCCCTCTGGAGAGGAGGGCACAGACAGATAAAAACGGGGGTCAGCCCCTTTCTCTCGCTTCCGCAATGGCACTCCTACGGGTATCAATATCGCGTGAGCGGGGTGGATGATCTCGATAAATCAATTGAATGGAGGAAGCTCAACAGTGAATACACAACTGACCCCATTTCCTTGAAATTTAGTATTTCGATTTGAATAGAATGCATGATGGAATTAAAATGCGACGTAAATCAACTATCATATAGCTGAAATTTTCTCTTTCAATTGTTACGAGAGGGAAGGGTGCATTTGGTGAAAATGTGACCAGTGGAGTTTCACTTTGTTCAACAGAGTGTAAGGGCCGGTGCGTCAGAAGGGCAAGAGCGGAGGGGGAGAGGTTTCAGGAGACTCAGGAAGACACAGCCGGATATACCGTGGCGGTACCAGTATCCGAACGTGAAACAATTTTTTCGCCTTCATCAGTAATTTCAACCAACTTCGTTTCTCGGAATTATTGCCCAACTATTGTAAACGAAAAAAGACACTTCAATTTAGCAGATTAAATAACGGTTACTCAGTTTCGATCGTGAATTCATATTTAAAATAATTTTTTTCTGGGGGCCTGATGCAGCGCGACGCCTCCGGTGGCCGTTTCTTATCTAAAAGGTAAGAACCGCTGCAAAGTGTATTGTGATAAACAAACAATATGTAAATAAATATGCTAATATTTTGCGCTCAAACGTGAAGCTAATGAATAAATATAAGCTTCAAATTGATAAAAAACATTGTTGTACACTCAAAATAAAGAGAAATTACGTATTCAGGTATTAGGCCAGTTGTTTAGCACTGTGACGCAGTATCCGAATCCGTGTTTTTCTATATTATAACCTCAATTATTACCTTTTGTTATTTCTGATATTTAAACGATTCTTAAACAATTAGAAAATGTTAAATTACGCCGTTCAATATTTACAATGCTGTCGATTAATTTCATTATGTATTAATTGTATATTTCAGGGGGCAAATAAACAAAAATAAAGAAAAAAAGAGAAAATACACAGGAGAAGATCTACAAAATGCACTGAGTGGATGGTGAAGAGAGGAAGAAAGAGAAGAAATTTAGAGAAGACAATAAGAAAACAAGTGCCAATTGTTGCCAAAGAAGTGAAGAAGGAGCTTTTGGAAGAAT
>JAPYZM010000728.1:0-27856 GCA_030522845.1 Psyttalia concolor
TTGGACATTTGGGAATAGCCTTTTTCTGACTCATTGTCCTTTTCAATGCCTTTTTCGATTGTTTCATATGAAAATTCTGGAAGAAAAAAAGTTTATTTATTCCTTAGTAACAACCATGACATTTTCGTCAAATATCGATATAATACTCACCAAATCCCATGAGGGGAACAATTGACACAAGTCTCTTAGCCATCCTTCAATGCTGCTGCTAAACTCAATCTTCAATCATGATGACTTACTTTTTCATATTTTTTCACACGCAGTAAAGTGTGATTTAACGCACGCTTGGCGTTCACAAATCATCACTTCTTACATATTGTGTCAAAAAATAGGATTCAATACCCGAGGTAGGAAGCGCCAAATCTTGAGAACTGGGCCAAGCTTGGAAGAGTCTCGATTGTCAAGCCTAGATTTATTTAGACTGGTCCAGGCTGATGCCGATGGTACTACCAAACGATATCGACGACTAATAAATAGGTCTAATAAATGAAGTCTGGAACCACATCAGGTCAGACTAGATCCAAAAGTGGTAATCATGCCTCACTAATGACTCTATATAACCAGGCTTGGTCCAAGATAAGATGCGGGGATGGAATCGCAACTTATGCGCCTCAGTTCTAGCTTGATCCGTGTTTCATTCCAGGGTTGATATAAGCTTGGTTACCCAGCCTCCGACAGGCCTGGATAGTCTTGATTCAAACCTGAGCCAGGCCTGGCCTTGTTGTCAATTCGTACCTGGTTACTCACCGGAATAATATCTTTAGACTCAACAAAACCACTTTTTCGCAATCTTATCAAAATATACTTTAACGAGCGCTTCATTCTAACTACTCAGTTTTATTATTTTCTCCCTTAGACAGTGCCATGCTGCCTGTAATAGATATTATCAATTCCCAAATGGAGCCGAGACCTTACTCATTACATGTCAAGGTGGCAACTGGAAAATACCGGATACAGTGGGATCCATTGTCCCGGATTGTCAACGTAAGTTCTACATAAAGAAAAAAACAATGCTTATTTCTAAGAGCGCAATTGATGATAATCATCTAATTCGAAAAATAATTTATTCATTACCCTTGCAGCGGTCTGCCTTCCTCAATGTTTGAATAATGGTATTTGCACGGGCCCTAATGAATGCGAGTGTTCGGAAAATTTCTCAGGTCCCCAATGTCAATTTGAGAGCAGACCGTGTTTGAATCTACCACCGCCTGTACAGAACTCTATGCGACGATGCAATGAAAAGTAAGTACAAATTTATCATTTTCTAAATCTAATCTTTCTCTAAGTTGATTGCAATCTTTCTAGAAAAATTTGCTCTTATCTATTGTCGATATCCACTAGATGTGTACAAAGAAAAATAATTGATCCGCTAAGTTTGCTGTGTGTGTGCAATAGTATGCTCGGAAAATTCTACAATTTTAAAAAAATTTTTTCGGGGCATCGGAAATTTGGACAGAAAAGATTGCATTGTTTACAATTTTGAGTTCGTATGTTGTGAGTTAATGTGTATATTGTTATGGCCCAGATTTGGGTAATTGCGTTATTGTTCAATATGTGGACGTACAGCATTGTAAGCGTGGCACTTGCCACCATAACTGAACCAAGTGATGAAACATCAACAATCAATGTATTATTTAAGAGACGGTCAAGTCTATATGGAGCAGATCTGAAACGGACTCCCAGGGGTGCAAAAGTCGTAAATTCTTTGTAATCAGTCAGATGACGCAGTTAATACAATCTGATAATAAACTACGTAATTTAAATACCGATATATTTTTGGTAGGATTTATCCCTTTAAGCCTAGAACCGGAATAATATTAAGCACGCCCCATGCTGGGTACAATATATTGACTAAAATGTGCAGCAAGTTGAATTGCTGGCAAAATAGTATATTTCGTAACAAGTAAAAAATGGTTTTGACAAATGGAAGGTTTATATCACGAACCACTTTTTTCATGAGTTACGAACATACTTTTTCATCACGCTGTGTCAAAAAAGTAACTTTTCAGTCACTCTCCGCTTCGCGTCGAGTGACTAAAAAGTGCTTTTTCAACACATTGAGATGAAAAATATTGTTCGTAACACGTGAAAATTCACTTGTTACGAAATATAGTATTTCATCTCAATGTGTCGAAATAGTATATTTCGTAATAAGTTTCGGAAAAGTACTTTAATAAACCTCCCACTCGCCAAAAAACATTTTTTTCACTTGTTACGAAATATACTATTTCATCACGCTGTGCCGGAAAAGTAACTGTTCCGACACAGCGTGATGAAAAATTTAGTTCGGATATACCTGCGACGGGGTGTGTCAACTCGTGTGATTGGCAGCTCTCGGCTTCGCCTCGAGCCGCCAACTTCACACTCCTTACCACTCCGTCGCACTTGTATCGAAATATAGCTTTTTAATGACTCATTTGTTTCACCTTGGTGATTTCAATTGCGCATAATTTGCAACAAAAAATTTTTGTTTAAATAATTTTCTCTGGTAAGGTAGGAAATCATTGGAAGCATAGTCGAATATTCTCGAAATTTAAAAAAACGTCTTTTTCGATTGAAATATCGTAGAATAACCCTCCTCTCTTTTTTATCTGCGGTTCTATGGCCGTCTTACACTTTGCTGTGCCCCATTCGTGCTAGGACTGCACGGGGGCTTAGGTAAAATCCCAGTCCCAGAGCCGGCCGAATGTGTAGACTGCCCTAATGAATACATTTGTCAGACTGACTAGATGAAGACACTAAGCCGTTCCACAATGCCTACGGCCCGTGATTTTTGTGCGAGCGAGATGTTTCTAAGTGGTCACCCATCCAAGTACTAATCCAGCTCAACCATGATGCACTTGGATGCCCGTCGGAGCGACATCTAACGCATCCAACCATTACAGTCGATCCCCTTTCTGAAGCCATATGATTTAAATAATTCAATAAATTCGATTAAATTGAATTTAACGTGGGGTACGCTATTACAAGCGTTACCAACCCTTAGCATTACCTAGAGTTCGCAACGGTGATACCGCTGGTATGAACTCAATTTTACTGTTGAATGTACTTAGTTTAGGTACTAAGTGGTGCATTAGTTCAGATTCGTAGAAAAATTTGATGGAATAACTGTCCGCACTGATTATTAATTCCTCAACCATTAGATCTAAAATCAGATCACGACTAATCGAATATCTACTAAACAATCGAATCAGAAAATTATCAAACAAACCATTACTAATAATTTTCTAATCACCTCATTCTTTTCAGAACATGCACAGTATCTTGCATGAGCGGTTTCACGTTCCCGGATGGTTCCTCAATCACCAATTTAAACTGCCAAGAAGGCACTTGGGTGCCAACCCGAACCGACTGGCCTTCCATCCCTGACTGTACCCCTGTTTGTTCCCCACAATGTCAGAACGGTGGAATTTGCCTAGCTTTGAATACCTGCCAATGCCCACAAGATTTTCGTGGCCAGCAGTGCCAGTTCCACGTAGACCGCTGCAACGTTAGATATTTGGCGTTCAATGGTGGATACAAATGTTATGGAGATTCAGATTCTTACTCATGTACCCTCAGTTGTCCAGAGGGAGTTGAGTTCGCATTTCCACCTGCAGCAGAATATACTTGTAAATATGACACTGGAGTATTTGAACCACAATCAGTTCCTCAATGTCAACCGAAACCTGGAAGTGCGATAATCACAGTCGGCACATCCAAAAAGTCTTACATGAAGACCACACATCACTTCTGGAATGTCGAAGGGTCCGCATCTAAGTTAGCAGGCTATGATGAAGAACTAATGAGGAATTCATTTCAGAGGTTTAGACCTGGGGGAGTTAAAGGTGGAGTGAAAACTGGAGCAGTCAAAGGTGGACATTACGAAGTTTATCAGCCATTGGAAAATACCACAATTGACGTAGACCTGAAGACACCAGAACCGAAGACTTGTTTTACCTGGGGAGAAAGTCATTACAAGACCTTCGATGGTGCAATCTACAGCTTTTCAAGTAACTGCCCATACACTTTGCTTCAAGAAACTCGAGATGGTATTATTACCATCATACTCCAAAATAGCCCTGGCTGTCATAATGGAGGATCTTGTCACAAAATAGTCAAGATCTTTCTTGAAGGAAAGGAGTTCACAATAACTCTAAATGAACTGGGAGTTCCAATGTTCAGAACAGTGAAAAAGATTCTACCGATCCCTGCGCAATTGAGTGGAATAAGAGTCCAAATGTCTGCACACTTCGTCATAGTTTCTTTGGACTCTGTAGGTGCTAGTTTGAAGTGGGATGGTGCATTGTTTGTTCAGATAACGGCAGCTGAGTCTCTGTGGAACAGAACCGCCGGACTATGTGGACGGATGAATGGGGATGTGAAAGATGATAAAACTGGCCGAGATTGGAATTATCACAGAACAATTGCTGCATTCACCGCTGATTGGAAGGCTCAAAATATCGGAGAAATGTGTGACGATTTTCCGTATACTGAACATTCCTGTGGCAATGATTTGGTCCTTCGTGAAGAAGCAGAGAGGTTCTGTGAACAATTGTTCTCTGATGCGAAGTTTCGTGACTGTTCAAGGATAGTAGACTTGGAATCGTTAAAGGCAACTTGTCTCTGGGACTTCTGTGACTGTAAAGATGAAAATAAGAGAAATTGTGCCTGCGATACCATGAGCGTTTATGTCAGACAATGTTTCCATGATGGAATTACGAAGTCTATTGCTTGGAGGAGACAGGAGACTTGTCCTATGACCTGTAGTGGCGGAAAAGTTTATAAATCGTGTGGACCTCAATCTGAGCCGTCTTGTAATGACGATGTCGCATCGAAGGGAAATATTGATGAGCTGGAGTGTGAAGAAGGATGCTTCTGTCCCGAAGGAACTGTCCTTTATGAGGGGAATTGTATATCCGTCGACGCATGTCCTTGCAGATTGAGGGGGAAGGTGTTTCAACCTGGCGCGACGATTCCTAAGCAGTGCAATACATGCACGTGCGCGGCTGGCAAGTGGACCTGTACGCAAGTAGGATGTGGGGCTAGATGTGCGGCTGTTGGAGATCCCCATTACGTGACCTTCGATGGAAAGCATTACGATTTCATGGGAAAGTGTAGTTATTATTTGGTGAAAGGGGACAATTATAGCATTGAGACGGAGAATGTTGCCTGTTCCGGCGCAATTTCTGAGGTAGTAACGCCATTCAATCATTTGTCTTGTCTTTTAATAATTCGGGACGCTGCCAATTGGATTGATGTTAAAAGTACTTTTTCTTCTTTCAGGCAATGGGGTTCTCTCGGGAAAATTCTCCTGAACTTCCCTCATGCACCAAATCCGTTACCATTCGGCTTCCAACCACAGTCATTTCTCTTCAACAAAACCGCAAGATAACCATCAATAACGAGGACATAACAAAACTTCCTACGTCCACCTCGGGTGTAAAGATCCGGCTAGCAAGTAGTATCTTTTTGGTTGCACAGCTCCCGAACGATCTTGAAGTGTGGTGGGACGGCGTCTCTCGAGTCTATGTCAACGCGCCTCCCCAATTCCGAGGAAAGACCAAGGGTCTCTGTGGAACTTTCACTGAGAATCAACGAAATGACTTTTTAACTCCTTTCGGAGACGTCGAGCAATCTGTAGTGGATTTTGTAAACAAATGGAAAACAACCGAGCAATGTGAAGACGTCCCTCAGAAAGACTTCTCGCATCCCTGCGATGCAAACCCAGAGCGCCTTGCGACTGCCGAGAAACATTGTTCCATAATTTGGAGTAATTTATTCGCATCATGCCACTGGTACGTAGATCCAGACATCTTTTACAAAGACTGCAAATACGATATGTGCGCTTGTGAGGACTCTATTAGCCACTGTTTGTGCCCAACCCTGTCAGCATATGCGAAAGAGTGTGCGGCAAATGGCATGAAGATCCTTTGGCGTACAGAAGTCGAAGAGTGTCAATTACACTGCCCGGCAAGTCAAGAGTATCAGATTTGTGGAAACAGCTGCACAAGATCTTGCAGCGATATCTCTTTTAACGAGGGCTGTCGTCAGGAATGCGTCGAAGGCTGCAATTGTCCAGAAGGTCAAACTCTCAACGCTTATGGCGAATGTGTCGTTATCGGCCAGTGCCCGTGTGTTTTCAATGGACTAGAATTTAAAGTAGGTCATAAGGAAATTAGACCCGGGACGAAGAGCCAAGAATTGTGTACCTGCGCCGGAGGTTTATGGAATTGTAGACCTGCAACTGAAAAGGAAATTGAGGAGTATCCTCCCGTTACCTTGAACACTATCTGCAGTGCCTCGAAGAACCAAGAGGCGACGACTTGTGAGCCTATTGAGCCTAAAACCTGCAGAAACATGCATCAACCCGTCACCCAAAGCCCTGCAATCTGTCGTCCTGGCTGTGTTTGTAAAGAAGGATTCGTTCTTGACTCCATAACTCATGAATGTGTCAAGAAGGAAAATTGTCCGTGTTATCATGGCGGGAGAAGCTATAAAGATAATTCAACTATGCAAGAAGAATGCAATACTTGTCGATGTGAAGGAGGCAATTGGAAGTGTTCCGATAGAAAGTGTTCGGGAGTGTGTTCAGCTTGGGGCGACTCTCACTACAAAACTTTTGATGACAGAACTTATGATTTCCAGGGAATTTGTGATTACGTTCTTGTTAAATCTAGCTTTGGAGCTGATGACTGTTTCGAGGTTTCTACCCAGAACGTTCCATGTGGAAGCTCTGGCGTGGCTTGCTCAAAATCGGTGACTCTAGCCGTCGGCAACGGAAATAAGCAAGAAAAGGTCATCTTAACTAGAGGACAAGCTCTACTTCAAGGGCATTTTCAGAGGATTGTAACGAGAGAAGCTGGAAGTTTTGTATTCCTTGATGTTCCTGATTTGGGATTAACTCTTCAATGGGACCGGGGAACTCGAGTGTATGTGAAACTAGAACCTAGGTGGAAAGGTAGGACAAAAGGTCTTTGCGGGGATTACAACGATAATAGTGAGGATGATTTCAAGACTCCTTCCGGTGGAATCCCGGAGGCATCTGCCAGAATTTTTGGAGATTCTTGGAAGAAGAATAACTATTGCCCTGAACCTAAAAATATCACTGACACGTGTGCTATACACCCCGAACGAAAAATTTGGGCGACTGAGAAGTGTGGAATTCTCAAAAGTCCTTTATTCCAATCCTGTCACTCCGAAGTCGATATTGAGCCCTACATAGAACGGTGTATTTTCGATACTTGTGGGTGCGATGGTGGAGGTGATTGCGAGTGTTTGTGTACCTCCCTTGCAGCTTATGGTCACGAATGTAATCGCAGAGGAATTCCAGTAAAATGGAGATCTCAAGAACTCTGTCCCATGCAGTGTGATGAAACCTGCAGTAGTTATTCTCCCTGTATCTCCACATGTCAGTCAGAAACTTGTGACGATTTATCCCATCTTCGCGATGGATCTCGTTTGTGCGTGGAAGATACCTGTATCGAAGGGTGTCTCATGAAGTCGTGTCCTGAAGGACAAGTCTGGAGAAACAATAGTTTCCACGATTGTGTCCCACGATCTGACTGCAAGCCCATTTGTTTGGAAAAAGACGGCATTATTTATTACGAAGGAGACACTATCAGTAGTGATTCTTGCCAGACCTGCTTCTGCAGTAGGACTAAAATAATTTGTAATGGTGCACCTTGTACTACAACAGTGGAGCCCACAACTGTTCCCATGACTGAATCTGAGAAATGTGTCAATGGATGGACTAATTGGCTAAATACACATTCTCCGAAGGGAGAAGGGACAAGATTGATGATCAAGACTTCAGTAAAAGGTGCGAGAAACGGTCCAAAATCTGAGGATATTGAACCTCTTCCAACATGGATTGATCTTCTTGCACTGAAAAACTCGTCACGATGTCCACAGAATCTTATGGTGGACATAAAATGCAGAACCATTGATGAACACTTAAATCCTAAGGAAACAGGTCTTGATGTAGAATGTAGTTTGGAAAGAGGATTATATTGCCAAAGCCATGACAATGAAATCTGTCCGGATTTCGAAATAAGTGTTCTTTGCCAGTGCGAAGACGCACCAATTGAATATTCAACGACAACAACTATCAAACCAGTGACAGAGGCACCAAGAGATGAATGTAAATTAGACACTTATACATACTCAATTAAAGACTGCTCAGTATTTTACGAGTGTTCTCCAACAGGAAATGGAAACAAACTGATAAAGAAGACATGTGGACCAACAATGTATTATAATACACAGTCAAAAACATGCGACTGGCCTCAAAATGTCGCACTGTTCCGACCTGAATGTAGACCAGTCGTTCAGACAACAACAGAAGCATCGCAACTATGTAAGCAAGGCGAAAAGTTCGAACAATGTGCAATCGATTGTAGCAGAACTTGTCATATGTTCCATCATCTCCTAGTTGATGAGCGACTTTGTGGCAATGGTACCAACTGTATTGCAGGATGTGTGCAAGAAAAAAATATATGTTCTTCTCAAAAAGTTTGGCGGGATGCACTAACATGCGTGGAACCACAAGATTGTCCTTGCCAATCACATAACGGAACTGCTATTAAACCTGGAGATGTGGTCCATGAATCGAAATGCGAGGTATGCCAATGTGTCAATAATTATTACAGCTGTGATACAAGTGCCTGTGTAACAGAAATTATTACACCGGAGCCGGTACTGGAGCCTAGTATTCCTCCAACGCCGATTGTAGAGGTAACGACCATCCTACCGAATACTGCAACACCTCCGGAAGCTTGTGCCAGTGGAAAGTACAAAAAATTACCAGGAAGAATCGTCATTGATTCAATCAACGACCTGCCCGTGAAATCAGTTGAGAATCCAGTGAAATCATCACTTGAAGAATACTGGGAACCATTATATCAAAATCGTGAACAATTTTTAGAGATTAAACTGGAACAAGCAGAGCCAGTGTACGGGCTCACAATCCAAGGGAATCCCGAGAAGGGGCAGTTCGTAACAAGTTTTGTAGTTTTATTCTCTCAAGATGGATTGACGTTTTCCTACCTTCCCGATGAATTCAGAGGCCCAATCGATCCTTTTATACCTGTTACGCAAATATTCCATCAGCCCATGGAAGCGAAATTCATTAGGATTAATCCTAAATCGTGGGAAGGGGGAATCTCGATTAGAGTTGACGTATTGGGATGTCAAGACATAACTGAAGCTACAACCATAGCTATCACATCCACTCCAATCTACGAAGTCACTACGCAGGAACCAATTTGTGATGACCCCATGGGACTCGACAATGGAATATTAGTGGAAGAACAAGTCACAGCTTCTTCATATTTAGACTCTCTAATTTCCAGCCTAAAATTATCTTCTCCGGGCATTTGGAGACCACAGTTGGACAATCCTAATCAATTCGTCGAATTCAATTTCTTAGAAAATCGCAATTTGACGGGAGTGGAGACTAAAGGAAATAATGATATCTGGACAACTGCATATAAAGTGTCTTATGCTACCAATCCTCGGGAATGGAACACAATTATCGATTCAACGGGCGCCGAAAAGATATTTTTAGGTAATTTCGATGATGAAACGTCCAAAACAAACTACTTTGAATATCCCATAAATGCTCAATATTTGAAGATTCAACCAATGAAATGGCATAACCACGTGGGGATGAAGGCTGAGGTACATGGTTGTTTTGTGCCATACCCCCAGCTACCCGTTCGACCGAAATTATTAAAAAATGTTTGCAATGTCTGCAGAGGAATTTACACAAACTCCAGTGATGAATGCAAATGTAAAGAACCCTTCTTCTGGAATGGAGTCACTTGTATAGATAAAGAATACTGCCCGTGTATCGTTAAGGGAATTCCTTACAAAGTGGGTTCAGTATACGAGACAGACGACTGTGATAAGTGCACATGTACTTTAGGGGGAATCCCTGAGTGTCGAAAGAAGCTGTGTGAACCTTGTGAAGACTCTATAATGAAACCCTACGTGACAGAATTATGTGGATGTATCTGCAAGCTCTGTCCAGAAGGTCAAAGGCTTTGTAAAACAAGCCAACTTTGCATTGACGAATCTCTTTGGTGTAATGGAGTAAAGGATTGCTCTGATGATGAGACAAGTTGTCCGATTCAACGACCTGATGTCATTGAAGGAACCTTTAATAAAACTATCAGTGTAACAAATACTACTACAGAGAGGAATGTTACAGTTGTGTCAACTTGTGAAGTTCCATCCTGCCCTCCGAACTTTAAATTAGTCCCTGTGAAAGAACAAAGTAGACCGCCTAGACCACCTCCACCATTTTTTGGAGGCAATAAAAAAGGTCGATCACAAATGAGAGGATTTAATGCGATGAAAGATGTTCGAGGCCATCAGCGAATTGGTAAACAACCGAGACGGAATGATTTCAATGTTCAGGAAGCCGAGGAAGATTGTAAAGAGTATTCGTGTGTTCCTAAAAGTTTTCCACCAATAATTCCTGGTGGTGGAAAAGATAAAGAAAAGTGTTCCAAGCCTCAGTGCCCACCAAATCATCGAATCGTCTTTGAGCCACAAAGTATGTATAATCCACAACCATGTCCAAGATGGCGATGTCAGCCACCTCGTGAAACAGAGGTTGTTTGTCATATCGACGGAAAGATGTTCACCACCTTTGATAAGTTTGAATATAAATACGACATTTGTAATCACATTTTAGCTAGAGATATGTACTTCAATAAGTGGTATATAACTCTTGAGAATCATTGTGATATTCTACAAAAATCCTGTACCAAAGTAGTGGCGATAGTTCTAGATGCCGATGTCATTGTCCTCTATCCGAACAAATCCGTTGAGATTAATGAATACACTTTTACCTCACAGCAAATAAAACATTATCAAGATATGAAAGGAGGATTCAAGGTGTTTTTGGTGGGAAACAAGATCAATTTCTCATCTCGTAAATATGGATTCTTCGTTGTTTTCAATGAAGATTCTATTTGCATTGGAGTCAACCCAAGATTGAAGGGTCGCATTGATGGTCTCTGCGGTTATTTCGATGGAAATATGAGAAACGATAGGCAACTGCCTGATGGAGTTCAAGCAAAGACTACTCCCATCTTTGGAGACAGTTGGGCCATGGATGGAACGCCAGAATGTGATACTCAAGGTTGTTCCAAAGAAATGTACGCTCAAGCAAAAGAAATTTGCAACACCATTAATGATAAAATCTTCCAGTCGTGTGGTAATGTCCTGAATATGCAGAGCTTCTTCACGAAATGTGTCGAGTCTACATGCATGTGCATCAATTCGAATATGACAACAGATGAATGCAGATGTCATTCATTATCTTCTTTCGCCACTGATTGTCAAGCAGTAGAGGAAATTATTGATTTATCGAGTTGGAGAGCCGTCTACAATTGTCCAAAGAATTGTCCAGCTCCACTCGTCTACAAGGACTGCTTTAGGAATAAATGCGAAGCTAGCTGTGACAATCTACAGGAGATTGAGCCTTGTCCACGTATGCCGGGAGTCTGTTTCCCCGGATGTTTCTGCCCGGATGAACTTGTCAGACATGGAGAGGAGTGTATTGCACCTACCGAATGCCGTGACTGCGCGTGCGATGGATTCGGGAATACCAATTTTATAACGTTTGACAGAAAGGACTTTATATTTGCTGGAAATTGTACTTACATATTGTCTCGAGATATCGTAAAACCTGTTCAAGAAAGTATTGAGAGTGTCAAAGGTGTCAAAAATACACGAATTCAACCTGAAGGACATACATATCAGATATTAATGACAAACGTGCCTTGCGAAAAAGGAGTCTGCACTGAAACAATAGCAGTTATCTACAAAGGTCATTTCTTAGAAATAAAGCAAGATCGAAACTACCACCAAACTTTCATCACCTTAGACGGTGAACCAGTAGAATCACTTCCTTTGAAGAACTCTTGGCTTCAAATTGAACAAATTTTCCAAAAAGACATCAAAATTTCGATACTTGCAATAAAATTAGAATTGACCGTGTATGATCAGAATTTCGCCTTCAACATTCGATTACCGTCTCACATTTTCGGCGAAGCTGTAGAGGGTCTCTGTGGAAATTGCAACGCTAATGCCGACGACGATTTTAAGAAATTAACTGGAGAAATCACTGAGGACGTGAATGAGTTTGGAATGAGCTGGTTGGCGAGTGGATTACCTACAGCTCGTATATTAGATGAGACAACGTGTACGAGTCAGCCACCCAAATCTTGTAAACCTCCACTACCGGCAGATGACATGTGTATGACTTTACTGAACACAGAGATATTTGGTCAATGCCATAAACTTGTAGATCCGGTTCCTTATGTTGATTCCTGTCACAATACGCTTTGTGACAAAGGAGATATTTGTGCAGATTTGGAAAGATATGCTGGAGCTTGCAGAGAAGCTGGCTTCTGCCCGAATTGGAGGACTTACGACCTCTGCCCTTTCTCCTGTAAACAAGATTTAGTTTACCAAACTTGTGGTCCTAGTTGTCCTAATACCTGTGAGACTCTTAATAATGAAAAACCCAAGTGTTTATATACTTTGACTGAAGGATGTTTCTGCCCTGATGGTGATGTATGGCATAATGGTACCTGTATAGCGGAAAAGAATTGTTTCATCTGTGATGACCACGGCCATGTAGATGGAGACTCTTGGCATCCAGATAAATGTACCACTTGTTTTTGTGACAAAAAGAATATTAAATGTCAGACCACAGAGTGCCCACTCGTCGAGGTCATCTGCGAAGAGAATTATACACCAATTTTGGTAGAAACATCTGCAGAAGAGTGTTGCAATAAATATAGGTGTGCTCCATTGCCAACCATTCCACCAACTTGTTCAGAACCCCAAACCTTGGATTGTGCTTATGGACAGACTATGAAACTGACTAAGGGACCTGACAACTGCTCTAAGTTTATCTGCGAGTGTCTGCCTCCAGAAGAATGTCCATCGCTTGACAATGAATTAACGAACGATATTGAAATACTACTACCAGGGTATGTCCAGTCTGTCAATACTTCTGGATGTTGTCCCAGAAAGGAAAACTATTGCAGCCCAGAAACATGTCCGTCCGCAAATTGTCCGGAATATTATACTGTCCAGAGTAAAAATTATCCAGGGGCTTGTTGCCCCATTTACGAATGTCAACCTCCCAACAACCTTTGTCTTTACACAAAGAATCCGGATAGTCTTACAGAATCTGTTCTAACCGAAAAGCCTATTATAACACCTAAGAAGGTTGGCGAAGTTTGGCGAGAAGGTTTATGTCGAGAATGCACATGTGAGCAAAATCAAGGACCTCCTCAGTTTCACTGCACAACGACACACTGTGATGCGCCCGAGGCCCATCCTGATTATCACGACTTTATTCTGGAGCCTAAAGACATTGGTGAATGCTGTCCTCATTTGGAAAGAATTGCTTGTAAAGTGAACACCACCATTTATGAAGTTGGAAGCACCTGGCAACCCAATCAGAACGATGCATGTCACCTCGAAAAATGTGAAAATACAACGTGGGGTGTGCAGAAGACTATACTCACCCAAGAGTGTATTAAGAGCTGTGATCAAGGATATGAGTACAGGCACTCCGATGATGCCGGCAAAAACTGCTGTGGAGTATGTGTACCAGTTGCTTGTATCTTCGAAGGTTTTACAAAGAATATCAATGACGAATGGCAATCTGTTGATTTCTGTACTAACTACACTTGCCTCTTGAAAAACGATAGATTGACAGTGAAAGAGTCCGTTATATCTTGCGATCATATTGATCATATTGAGGACGAAAGCTACGAAATTCTATGGGAACGGGTACCAGGAGTATGTTGTCCTAAGCCGACAAGAACGGCATGTAAAGTGGACGGAAAGATTCATTACGTCGGAGAGACGTGGAAGAGTCCGGAAGACCCTTGTCTTATGCTATCTTGCAATATTACTGAAGAACGAATCACGCTGAAGAAAAATCATCTGAATTGTAATAAAACTTGCGATCTTGGATGGGAATACATAACACCAGCTGATGGAGAATGTTGCGGGATATGTAAACAAATGTATTGCGTTGAAGGAGGAGTTTTACATCAGCTTGGAGAAATTTGGAGTTCGGAAGATACGTGTCGGAAATTTCAATGCGAAGACAATGGAAATGGTTTTATGATTAAAGAGATATATCAGAAATGCAACGATAGCTGTATGTTCGGTTGGGAATACCAAGCACCTGCAGAAGGAGAGTGCTGTGGAAGGTGCAAACAAGTTTACTGCGTTGATAACGGAGTATTGTACCGGGCGGATAGCATCTGGCAGTCTGAGGACACTTGTTGGACGTATGAATGTAAATTCAAAGAGAATCAATTAATGATGGTTTTGAATGCACCAACCTGTCCAGATATTCAGAATTGTATTGAAGAGAATGTTTACACGGATGGATGTTGCAAGAAGTGTAGACCGAGCATTGAAAGCAAGGTAGAATGTGCAGCGGAAGTTCTTGAACCCAGTTTAACGATTGGAAAGATCAAGGAGTACAGATATAATGGACTATGTACTAATAAGAAAGAAATTGCTGAGTATACGGAGTGCCGTGGAGCTTGTGACTCTGAAATAAAATATAATCCTTCCAACTGGCATCAGGAAAGTCTTTGCCGATGTTGTCAACCAAATGCTTTCAAACAGATATTTGTACAGTTAGAATGCACTGATGGAGATTCAGTAGACCTGAGAATTGCAGTGCCCACTGTCTGTTCGTGTAAGACCTGTAATGGAAATCAAATACCCCCGATTCCGGTTAAGGGAAAAATAAAAAATGGTCCGAATCCGTTTGGAAAACGTCCAACCAAGGGGTAAATTCTAATCATCAATTTTAGAATAGATTAGATTGAATTTTGATCTACAATCGCAATTGATCAATTGAAGATTTCATTATTTGGAAGCGGTAATGTCAATAATAATTTACTGTAATAACGGAAAAATAAATAACTATGTTATTGAACAATTGGAAAACTGTATAGTTTTGCTGGCTGATACATTAGCAGCCATTCTAAATGGTTATCGTATGCGCTATTTTTCTCGAACTCAGGTAATTCATATTTTGATAATATTTCACTCTATTATATGATATATATGTTACTATGTCAAATTCTTTATTAGAATTTTCCAAAAAATAATAAAATGACCAATAAAATTTTCATAAAAATTCCATCTGTATTCATTAAATTTCTCCTCATTTTACTTAATTTTAAAACCTTTCATTTACTTCTAAATTATATTGAAAGTCTTTGTTTCACGGAATTCTAGTGATTGTGACGTTTACGATTATGCCACCCACTAGGTTACTACTGAGTGGTATACTTGGGATTTGCTTTATTATGGTAGGATATTTCCACTATGGATGGTTGGTTCACTGGTCACTACTAATCCCTGATTGTCCTCGCTGGTACTCCAATGGATTGCTGGACTATACTGATGGGTCCTGGGGCCGTCGATCACCCCAAGTGTCTAGCTAGCTCTGCTAGCTCTCAGGGAGGTTCCCTCACGTTGGGGATTCAATATATTGAACTGATGTAACACTCGCGGGTTATTTAATAGAAGATATTTAATAGTTAATTGCTGCTGGTTACAATTTAGTTGATGATGGGATGGTTCAACGCGTAACTAGTTTTCACCGACTTGGGGCTTTGACTTGGTGGTGGCTGAAGGCCTGACCTCAGAGGTCTACTCTGTTTTGCTCTCGAACGTATTCTACCGTATTCTGACTCTCAAGGAGTCTCTCAAACTCGTCAAAGCCCCCATTTGCTGATCTAAGCAGTCTCACGGTTTTGCTTCACAAATATTGTCTCTTGTCATCATTGACACATTCAACCAGTCCACACATGTGGAATACAATTTGGTTCATTAATTCTATTGCATTTCAGGCGCCAATTGCAGTGCTGGTCAACCGCAATCCTTTCTCATACATAGGCCATTTTTTATTCCGTGGGAATTGGTCCACATGCTTAGGATTAGAAATGATGTCCAGGTCATCAAGATACACCGTTTGCATTAAATGAACAATGTTTTCAAAACATGTATCACATTGAATAACTTGCATGGTAAACACAATACTGAAGATCAAAATTTCATAGAATTAATGATTATAATGTTCCCCGTTTGAGGTGGTCTTCAACTCTCGAGACATGAAATGGAGTGGTTACTTTATGAATTAATTGTGTAGGGTGTACTCAATGGATTTTTCTATTTCTGTTTATTTTGAAGATACATGTCTCTACTTTTAAATACCAATTTTTAATTAAAAAAAACAAAATTGTGCCCTCAACACATTTGATTACATTAACGTTGAAATCCTTCAAGTAACGATTTGACCAACAAGATAATCTGTAATAAAGAAATTTATATTTTTTTATAATGAAAGTTACGTTGGGCATGTTTCCCTGATTGCGATTTGCAAAACTTGTTTTTGTTCCATTTCTATAACCTCCATTAGGTAAAAAAAATGATGTGAAAATTGAAAATTTTTACAAATTGTTTCATAACTTTGACTAATTCGAAAATAAAAACAAATTTCTCGCCTAAACGTATCCAACTTAACTCTCTTTATAAAAAATACCAATTTTATCATTACAAATTATCTGATTGAGGATATCGTGACATGAGCGATTTCAGCGTCATTATAATCCATTAAATTCTTGTGGTCACCAATTTTTTTTTCAACATTGACAACTTAATTTTAAGAGTCGAGAGATGTATCTTCAAAATAAAAAAAATATATAGAAATTCGTTGTGTAGATCCTACGCAATTGATTCCCAAAGTAACCGCTTGATTTCAGGCCTCGGCAGTAGAAGATCCCCTCAATGGAAACAAATTTTTTTTAATTGAGAAACCTCCTACTCCTCTAGGCCATTATGTGGTTACTTGGCGTTCAGAAAAATATTTAAAACTTGCGAAATCCAATCAATTAATCCATTATAGAAACATCCAATATAACGTTTTCTATCACCGGGTTATTCGGATATATATACATATATATCTATAGGCTATATTTAATATACTGAATATATCATGTATAATATATCGAATATATAATATATATATGTATATAAATATGCGTCTTGGGGGTAAATCGGTTTAAAAATTGGTCTAATCCAACGATATATAAATTAATGTGAAGGCACTACAAACGTAATTATAGGAGCAGTTGGAATGTGTTTTCTACGGGAAGATTTTTTAAATTCACTGAATTCTATTGTTAGAAAAAGTACATCCTATAACGCAATTTCTATAATGTATCATATTTTTTTTTTTGGATATTTTATCAAGCGACGATTGCGCTTGAAATAGCACTTACTCTTGCAATGAAAAAAATGTGTATATACATATAGAGCATGTTGGTAGACTTACAGATGATTTGATAAAATATCGCAAAGATAACCAGCAAACACTCAATGCTCGTGACCGTGGAATTTCTAGATTTATTATTGATTATCGTTTTAGCAACATAGTCGTTAATGTCATTCGCTCCACGGATCTCTCCGTGCCAGCTAATTTTGGTATCCAGCGGTGAGTATAATGGACAAGAGTACGAAATATCACAATCCAAGTCCACGAGGAAAAACGAATATCCTTGGGAGATTATTTCTCTGGTGAGTTTTCATTCGAATTTAGTGGTCTTCTGTACATGTATAGATTTCAAGTATGTCAATTCCTGAAACTGATTTAATCGTCGATATTTTCTTTCTATACTGCATCGATTATCAGGTGGCTCAAGCCGTTATTCGTTTACGGAAAGAAAAATGATTTGGAGGTGAAGGATCTACATAATACTCTACCTCCTGATCTCAGTGAACCTCTTGGAAATATTCTAGAGAGAAATTGGAATGAGGAGATCGTTGCCGCACAACAAGTTGGGAGAAAACCAAAATTCTTTACGGCAATCAGGAAAACATTCATGTGGTCATACATGTATTACGGAGGACTTCTATTGATAAGTTCAATGTTGAGGTAGGCATATTATAAACTAGCTTTCATTAACTTTGTACGGGGTAATTGACGCGATAGCTGGATAGGCTGATACCCGTTCCTAGGATTGTCAGGCTCGGCTAGACTCCTTGGTACGCCAATCCGATTTCCGGCACGGCTCCTATCGACGAGTGCCCCGAAAGTAACAGAATAAAAAGTCAAAGAAACAGGATTACAATAATTGGCCGGAATTCCCTTAGGCCGAGCGTATAACTGATAAATAAAATATTGATAAAATATTTCATGGGTGGTCAAAAAAAAGAGTCTATTAGAAAAGTTGTTGATGAATTAATCTGAGGGTGATTTAGAGTTTATAACAATAACCCCTGCACTTTGAAAGTAATTTTAGCTTTGAAATCCGATATTTTTTATTTAAGTATGAGAGCAGAACTAAATGTCGTGTGGATGTTCTCTTTTTGGAACATGCTTTGATACTAACTTAAAATATTATCTGTTTACTCGCACAGTGTCAAGGCACTACACAGGTGATTGTTGGAAGATTTGCATTTTTATTTATTCAAATTATTTTGAATATTATGGAAAGTTGTTAATTGATGACTGTATTTATTGAAAAATTAACAATATACCCGAAGTTCAAATTAAATGTATTTTTCAAGGATATTAAAAAAGGTTTTTTAAATTTACGAAGTTACAAAAAGGAGTTCGTCGAATGTTCGATATTGTCGTGAAGACCATAGAAAGTTTTTTTTTACTACGGACATAGCTACTAGAGCGATTCATCTAGCAACTGACTTGCTGCTTAGAAACTTGATTCTGTTTTTTATCCCATTTTTATTGTCAAAAAATTTCTCTTCCTTTGGGCATAATTTTTTGCGGTAAAAATTTTTGAATAAAAACCTAATAAATCTCTGTTTTCCCTTATATAATTAACTCAATCTATATTTACATTGTTTCTCTGGGAATTCGCGTGTTCTGAATTCCCTTAGGAATTTATATCAATTGTGATTTGTTGGGGTAATTTGTATTTCGCCTAAGGATGTTTTTCTGGATACTACAAATATTTTTGAGTAATTCAAGATTTTGTAATTGAAATTTGTAAAATTCTGCTGTTTGTGATGTTATATCATCTTTAATTTCGTTCATACCCGTTAGTGTATGGGTGTTTTTATTTTTGATCCCTGGAGAAGCCTTCAAGGCCATTCATAGGCATTTATTTTGTAACGCTCGCAATTCGTTGTGGTTTGATTTGTAAAGATTACTCCAAATTGGGTTTACTCACATCATGGTTGGTTTGATACACATTTTCTAGATTATTAATTAGTTTTCCATAGTTACATAGCTGTTTGTACATATTAATGGATATAAAATAAAAATCGCCACATTAACCTTTTTAATTACTAATTTTATATGCTCCGATCAAGATAATTTAGTATCTAATATGAGCCCCAGGTATTTTGCTTCATTTGTAAATTGTAGTTTTTTTTCTACATGTATACCGATGTTAAGGTTTTGCTTTTCTGATGAGTTTCATTTTGATTCACTCGATAATTTGCTTTTGTCATTTTGATTTTCCATTTGTCAGAGTACTTTTCTAATATAGTTATGTGGTGATGTGTTGTTTTTAAGGTTTTATGCTTACTTCCCGATGATGCACAGATCGCGGTATCATTCGCAGATAACCATATGTTATTCTCCGAGTGTTTTGGAATATCGTTATCATTGTTAATTTTAGAAGGGTGAGTCGAAGTATCCTTCTAGTTTGTTTCGTAATTTTTTTTTAAACTATTTAACAATACTAAACATCTGCTTAAAACTACTGGTAGAATTTGGTTTTTGTTTTTGTTGTAGATCTTTGTTATAGTTTGACATGACTACATGGTGAGATAGTTTGTATTTTACTCTGAAGAAGAGATTGCCATTGTTCAGATTATATATGTTTTCTAGTATTTTTAATGTATTGAGTTTGCTTGTATAATATTCTGTCGCTGCATCGTGAATTACCTCTTTGACTGTTTTTATATTCATTTTTCTGTATTATTTTGTTTGGTGCGATCAGCATTGCTAATGGCCCAAAGGCATTTATTTTGTATTACTTGTAGCTTTTTATAATTTGAAATGCACGTATTACTCCACACAGGCGCAGCATACATACAGACAGGTTTAACCATCATTTTGTACAACAGTATAGTTTGGTTTTTATGTCTACTTTGCTGTTTCTTCTTAGTAGCGGGTTTATCATATTTGTAATACCATACGTTTCTTAGCTCGCTAACTTAACGTGTTGGGTAAAGTTCAATTTATAATCCAAGGTTAGCCCCAGATATTTCACTTTTTTCCCTGGTTTTACCTCGGAATCATCCATGATCACTTGGCAAACCTCAATGGACTTTTTCTTTTTTTATACTAGTTTTCCTTGGGAAAAGAATAAATTCTGCTTTGGTAGTATTAATTCCTATTTTCCATATTTGGAAAAAGTCATCGAGGACATTCCAGTGATCCTGGAAATGTTTGGTTATCATGCTATTGCACCAGGAGGATGTGTATATTGAAGCAACACAACTTGTGACAGAGAAACCTTTTATAGGTTTGCACGGACTACAGAGAAGGACGGGAACATCCTAATCAGTGGGGTGCCTGAGTATCATTAGTGTCAAACAGGGATAGTTAAAATCCTTGGAATTAGGGAATACTTCGACTGCCATAAAGTTTTTGCGGGGGCAAATCAATTAACTACAATAAAACGTGTGCTGAAGAAAATAAATTTACTTACGAAATTTACTAAATAATTAATGAGTGCTTCAACTGGATTAACAGTCCTAAATGATGGAAAAATCCAAGAACATAATGACAAGGGATTAATGCATTACTAAACGATTTTCATAAAAGATATCAAAATTGTGGGGGAATCGTAACTTCACTAAAACCTTTCAACAACACAACATTTTCTATATTCTTTTGGTCATGGACAATGTATCGAATGAGCATCAAGAGAATTGTTCTCCTGTAAAGAGAAGTCGGCGAAATTCTTTCACTCGTGAAAAGTACGGATGGGCCTCTACTGGGAACCGAAGAAAAAAAGGGGAAATGATGGAAAACTCTTGGAGTAAGGGGCAAGGGACTCTGGGATAAATTTTCCTATTCTCATATAGTCAGTAAAAATGTCATGAAATATAATGTTGAGGAAAATCCATTTTTTCTAATTTGAAGTTGACACCGTTTTCTGGGAAAAATGTTGATCATTTATGATTTTAGCGTGCTTAAAAAAATTTCCCGGAATTCAAACTATATGCCTTTACTCAGTAAGGATAATGAGAATATTAAAAATTGCTTAAATAATTATGAAAACTATTTTACATATGGAACCTACCAACTTCATTTCAGGGATTTAAGAAAGCAATAGAGATTTAGAAAACAAAATCCCTAGAATTGTTTTTAAAATTACTCATCAAAGAAGTGTTTAAAAGTTCTATCAATTAATCTTTTCGATGGCAGTGTATTGGAGCCCTACGCACTCGGTCTTCTCATCAGCTATTTTGCTCGGGACTCAACAATTACAACAGAACAGGCGTATACGTACGCATCACTGGTGGTGATAATCGCAGCAGTTATCGCTTTGATTGATCATCATTCAAATCTGGGACAGTTGGAGATGGGAATGAGATTGCGGATAGCAAGTTCTTCCTTAGTCTATCGAAAGGTGATTATTTGTATTATGTAATACTGGAATTATTATTGATGTCAATTTATCAGATCCTCATATCCCCAATGTCATCGACACCTTCTTGTGGCAGATTTTGAAGCTGTCTAGAAGCGCAGCCAATAAAACTGCTGGTGGTCAAATCATAAACTTATTATCCAATGATGTCGCGAGATTCGATCAAGTCTTCACACTTCTTCACAGTTTTTGGATTACGCCGATCCAGAGTGTGGCGATCGCATACTTAATCTGGCAAAATGTCGGAATGGCAACTCTGGCTGGTATTGCTCTCCTTCTGATCCAAACGATACCTGTTCAAGGATACTTGAGTGGATTGACAGCTAGATTGCGGGCAAAAGTGGCAGTACGTACAGATGAGCGTGTGCGTCTGATGAGCGAGATAATCACTGGAATCCAGGTGATTAAAATGTATACGTGGGAGAAACCCTTCCTGAGGTTAGTCTCAACTGCAAGGAAATATGAGATTGATGTTCTCACGGTGATGTCATATTGGAGAGGAACGATTCGAGCCTCTCTAGTTTTTACTGAGCGAACCACTTTGTTCTTCACCGTGATGGCGTATGTGCTTTTAGGACACACGATAACAGCTGCTAAAGTCTTCTCCATGGCACAGTATTTTAATCGTCTGCAAGCCGGAGTGGCCTTTTACGTTCCAATGGCCCTGACACATGTATCAGAGGCTACAATTACAATAAAAAGACTGGAGAATTTCCTCCTACTGGAGGACAATCATCCAGTTGCTATCGATACATCACCAAATAAAACAGCTTCAGTTAAGATCGAAGAAGTCAGTGCATCTTGGGAGCATGAGTCAATAACAGAGACGTTGAAGGATATAAGTGTGACAATAAAGCCTGGCACGCTGACTGCAGTTGTAGGCCCAGTCGGGGCAGGGAAGAGTTCTTTATTGCAATTGATTCTTGGAGAATTGCATTCAACTCGTGGCCACGTGATGATTGGAGGATCAGTGTCATATGCAAGTCAAGAGCCCTGGTTATTTTCTGGTAGTGTGAGAAATAATATACTCTTTGGACAACCTTACGATGAGCCGCGATATCGTCAAGTGGTGCGGGCCTGTGCATTGACTAAAGACTTTGCACAATTTCCGCAGGGCGATAAATCGTTGGTAGGTGAGCGTGGTACCTCGCTCAGTGGTGGACAACGCGCTCGAATTAATCTCGCACGAGCTGTTTATCGACAAGCTGATATTTATCTTTTTGATGATCCCTTATCGGCTGTTGATACACATGTTGGTAGGAGTTTATTTGAAAAATGCTTCATGGAATATTTGGCGGGTAGAACGCGAATTCTAGTTACTCACCAGGTGCAGTACCTCAAGGATGCTGATTATATCATCATGTTGAATCATGGTGTTGTTAGGAAGCAGGGGAGTTTCAAAGATTTTGACCAGGATGATTTCACCGCGCTAGTGGATGATGACGAGGCATTGCCAGAGGAAAAAGAGAAAGAGAATGGCAACGCCAAGGGCAAAGTGCATCTACTCTCTCAAGTGTCCTATTCCTCGGGAGTTGCGAACGCTGAGAATGAGGAGGATGACGAGCCTGAGGAAACAGAAGAATTAATCACAAGAGGAAACATTTCAAAGTCACTATTTTTGAAGTACTTCAAGGCTTCTGGCAGTTATTTCCTTCTTTTCATGTTTCTTGTGCTTTTGCTGTTGGGGCAGTTGGGGTCCAGCGGATCAGACTATTGGGTTGCTCATTGGACTAATCAGGTGGAATTACAGCACAACCATCGAATCATGCAGAATTATTTGCTGAGCAATGAGACTCTCCTTACTCTTGATGATAATGTCACATATGTCACAGATAATTCGACTGTTCTAATAAATTCGTCAGCGTTTGGATACATTGAACATCATTACGAACATGATACAGCACTTTGGATTTATGGAATATTGATAATGGCATGCGTTGTTTGTACAACTGCTAGAAATCTAGTCTTCTTCAAAATTTGCATGAACGCAGGAAAAAATATCCATAATCTCATGCTGGAATGTTTGCTACAGGCCCCGATGAGGTTCTTCGATAGTAACCCTTCAGGTGAATACTGAATTTAGATTAGTTCAGTATTTTTTTAATAAAAAATGTTACAGGTAGATTTAGTTCCTCGTAACTCTAAATAACCCCCATACGATTGTACAGGACGTGTTGTAAATCGTTTCTCGAAGGACGTGGGATGCGTTGATGAACTTCTCCCGAACGCGTTCATCGATTCCATCCAGATCTTTGCTGTCATGATAGGAATATTGTCTCAAGTGCTCATTATCAACTGGTGGACTTTATGTCCAATGGCAGTGATGGGCTACTTCTATTGGAAAATAAGAAGTTTGTTCTTGGCAACTGCGCAGGACTTGAAACGCCTGGAAGGAATCAGTAAGAGAATACAATATTCTCAGATCCAATTTAATTGTCTAGTAATTTGTAAATATTCTCGGAACGGAACTTTTGCATTTATGATTTCAGCGAAGAGTCCAGTGTTTTCTCACGTCAATGCATCTGTGGCTGGATTGTCGACCATTCGATCTGCTGGAGGACAGGAGATGTTGAGGAAGGAATTTGATAATCATCAGGATGTTCACACCAGCGCAAACTCTTTATTGATATCTACTAGTATAGCTTTTGGACTTTGGCTGGATGCAGTGACGATTCTCTTTGTTAGTTTCATCACTTATAGTTTCATCCTTTTTCAAGACGGTAGCAATACTTAATTTTTTTCTCATCTCATCATAGAAATGATAGAAATGTGTGAATGTTTCATATATTTCATGATGTGAATGTTGAATCTGCAGATTCAACGTCTGCTGGAAATGTTGGCCTGGCGATATCCCAAATTCTGATTCTCTGCGGTATGCTTCAATTTGGAATGCGTCAAACTGCCGAAATGGTTGCCCAAATGACGTCAGTCGAGCGTGTATTGCAGTACACTAAGTTGGAAAAAGAAGGGCCATTTAATAGTAACGTTAATTCGAAACCAGCAGCAACTTGGCCTTGTGAGGGACGAATTGAATTCGATCATGTCTACCTCAGATATTCAGATCAAGATGCCCCTGTCTTGAAGGACTTAAATCTTGTCATTGAACCAGGCATGAAGGTAATTCAGAATTGGATGCACGGTAGTATCTTTTAATCGATGAATATTCCAGTTTTCAAATTGATCCTAAAAATAAAATGTGAAAAGGATGATTCCCTGCAAAGCAATCGACGACTACTCGCCGATGACTGCTGATAAGCCGTCGACTTGTTCACTCAATCGATGGTTAGCCGACCGTTAGTTGATTGCTAGATGGGTAAATACACGGAAAAAATATAACATGTTTTTTTAATGTGGGGGCAGACGAATTTTGAATTCGTGAAATAGAAGGCATGACTATACCAGCAAGCATTGAAATTCACATGGAGTAAACTGAATAGTAATATTTTTCTGTTAGGGTCCTTGATTATTATGTGACCGTATTTTTTCTCCTTTATATTCTTTCCGTGTAGTCGATCGGTCTTCGATCATTTGTTGATTGCGGGCCAGTAACTCGTTGATGGCTAATTGTTGGTCGATCGTTGGTTGGATCATCATCAACTAACATATGACTCAGTGAACAACTTGACAGGTGGATCTAGTGATTCGTCAGGGATGTCAAAAAATTAGAATGTCATGGGTATCATAGAAATCAAATCAGAGTAAATGTCTAGTATAGACCCACCTGACGAAATTTAATGAAATTTGTAAATGTAGATTCCCATGCCCCAAGGTTGACTCTGAGAACCGCTTCTGGGGGAAATGGTTTGTGTGGGTTTATAACGATTTCGAATAATGGAAAATATATAAACATGAGGTATCTGAGTTATTCGCCTTGATAAACATGGATACGGTCGTAGCTATTTCATCTGCTTGTGGCTCAGTTTCGAAAGAAGCGAGTAGCGGACTAATGAAGTGCAGGCGACAAGTGTTTTGATAAAGTGTAATTAAGAGTTCCTGGTGAGAACCTAATGTCACCCCCTCACTAAAGAGACTCATTGATCTCTCTGACAGTGTGACCCATACGTAAAGATTTAATTCTTCAAAAAAACAATTTTTCCTAATTTTTTTTTGCCGACAGAAGCGTTGTAGGAGGTGTGTGAGTTAACTGTTAGAGAGGTCATTACTGATCATTTTTAACATCATTTTTGGGACGTCCTTTATCGGATTCTGTGTCAATATGTGTTGTCTTTGGGATCCGACTCTATCACGACCACGCCGTTGGTCTCGGGTTACGCAACGAGTGAGATCTGTACTTTTGGGTTCACGGCACCCAACATGGTTATTTCCAACCATTGTGGAGACGTGATACCTAATCAAAGTCTATTTTTAAGATCTAGGTGGGCCCATACTAGACATTTACCATCATTAGAAGTTATTAGGATATCATTGGTATTTGTAAATAGAATTTTTATACTAGATTTGGATATAATGATTTAGGTTGGAGTTGTGGGTCGCACTGGAGCTGGCAAATCATCACTCTTAGCGGCCCTCTTCAACTTAGCAAAAATGGACGGAATTATTCAGATTGACGGACTTGATACTAACAAAATTGGACTGCACGACTTGAGAAGAAAAATATCTATAATACCGCAGGAACCAATGCTTTTCTCAGCAACACTGCGTGATAATCTGGATCCCTTCCACCAATTTAAGGACGATCAACTCTGGACTGCTCTGGAAGACGTGGAGCTGAAGGGACACAGCCAGTCCCTGGATTATTTGGTCAGTCAAGGTGGTACCAATTTCAGCGCTGGCCAGCGACAATTACTCTGCTTGGCCCGAGCTATTGTTAAGAACAATAAAATAATTATACTGGATGAGGCAACTGCCAATGTTGATCCAGCTACGGACGCTCTCATCCAGCGAACTATCCGCGAAAAATTCAACGACTGCACGGTTTTGACAATAGCACACAGGCTCAATACCGTTATGGATAGTGATCGGATTCTTGTTATGGATCATGGTCAGGTCGTGGAGTATGATTATCCCCATAAACTCTTACAGAAAGAAGATGGCTATTTGAGGAGCATGGCTAATGAAACTGGTGTGGCTATGGTTAACAGATTGAAGACGATTGCCGAAGAGTCATACAATAAAATAAAGAACGATGACATTAGTCCAGTGTCGTAATAGATAAACCTATTATTGTATTAATCAGGGATCGGCGAAGTCTGCTCATTGAGCAAAATCAGCTCCCAACTCCAATTAGTGTAGTTTCAATGAATTCAATAGGTTCTATTGTGGGCGATAATGGGTGCTGGCGCTTTACGACTTGAGGCTCAGTGACTCCTCCCTTCGCCCGAATGCCAACTCGATCAGCACAAAGTGGAAGTAGTCCTGCTGAGAGGGGCACGCTGGAGTCGAACATTTTTAAATGCGTTTTCTTCATTAAATTTGTTTATGAATTAGAAACTGATGGAAAAAATATATGAAATTATAAAATAATATCTTAAAAATAATTGACTTGAAAAAATCAAGCTGATGATTTTCTTTAGAAATTGTGTGAAGATTTCACGTCAAAAGGGTTGTTTTACAATTTTTGTATGCAATAATTTATGGAAATATTATACAGTACATTAATTTATTAAAAAAAGCAGACAATTATTTTGGCAGTTTTGAGGATTTTTATTTTTTAACTTGACTAGTTGGGGCTATCTCCGTGCTAGGCTCCTCTCTACTACTGCTACCCCCACCCTGCATCGTACTAGGATTGTACTAGTGCTCGAATCATTAGCAGAGCCATAAAATTTACTTTCGTAATTCAGGTTTATGAGGTTGCTCCATAGCCAGTGGAGTTTACCGATCCCTGATATAAATAATTCTACAAGAGTATGTACTGAAATCTACCGGATTCAGGGCCGAACGCTATGTAGATTGTTTTGGTTTTGAATTTTCTATTTACAAAGGCGTGTATTTGTATTTGAAATCTTTTTTTATAATAAATCAATCCTCAAGACATTTAAACATATTTATGGAAAAAAAACAACTAGAGAAAATTAGGAACATTTTCAAAGGGCGTTTTTGAAAAATATTAAAAAATAAGTGAATGGAGAGTAAAATAAAAAATTGGTCCGGGTCGTTGGTCGCTCGCTACGCTCGCTCCCATTGTTGTTGCGTTGAACTACTATCTTCCCGACTAATTC
>JAPYZM010000729.1:0-25842 GCA_030522845.1 Psyttalia concolor
CTCGAGGTTTCACACTGAGGGAATAATTATTTTTACTTAACAAAATATAGGTTAGGAATAAAAATTTCGACCTGGAATTGGAATTTTAGTAGAAAACAGTGTAACAACAAATTGTTTATTGAAACCTCAGGGAGTTAAATCAATCTCACAATTCGTCGTTGACGCCTAAATTACATAAGCTTCTCTTGAAATAATCTATGTTTAAAGCCCGGGTGTAATAGTCCGTTACGGCGATTTCCAGGTGACGAATTATTACACCCGGGCCTTAATTCAAAACATCTGTGTGTCAATAATTATCAACCAAATAATACTTGGATTCAATGGCATTCTTCGTTAGAAGAATGTTTTTCCTTGGTGTGAATGAACCAATTGAAAATTTAATGACGATTTCACTTTTGAATAGCTCAATAAATCTGTAATTACATGATTGCACAATTAATTTTTGTTTCTCGATAGAAATCGATTTTTTCCCCTCAATCCGCAAAAAGTCACACGCCGTTAAATAATAAGAGGGCGGGTACTTCCAATACGAGGTATCAAAAACCCCGGAGAAGCGTAATAGGCTCTCGGCGATGGGCACATTGACATGAAGCCTGCGGGCGGGAAAAAATCGAGGGCATATAATTACAGTCGCGCTTAAATACCAGAGAGCAAAGCTTGCACGCGTCTCTATTATGATGCATGGGAGTCGAATTTCTACCCCATCGGGTTAGCCGCAGTTCTGCCTAACCCTGTACACCGGGGCTCGAGCAATACGTATTGTCGGCTTAATAATACCCCTCTCTCAGTGTACAACAGCGCAAAGTGCGTTTCGGTCCAACCCCCGCACGAAACCGCGGGTTGTATGGACGTATGTGTAACCTCGGTCACTGACACCATATAATCACATCTTGGGGATGAATTTATTGAGGGATGATTCATATCCCTTTTTGCAGGTTTGTTTTTGCTGTTTTTACTGTTTTGAAAGTGATTCCCACAATATGCAGATCATAAACTTGGAATATTGCGAGATTCTCAATAGTTTTCAAGAAGCTACAAAAGTAATTTTGAAAAATTCAAGTAATACAATTTATACTCTAATCTTTGCTAATAAATCACAAATAGCACCGCTTATTTTTAAATAATTTGTGTGTAATATAGTTGAGCCTTAGAAGAATCGTATTTTTGTCTCTGAATGGAAGCTTTGTAACCATAATTTTTCCGATCGAGCAATTTTCATTGGAAATGCATAGAAAACATGTTTTAAAAAATGTCTGTGTGTATGTGGGTATGTGTGCGCCCACGTACAGTCATTTGTCTTGAACTGCTTTCATTAATAAAATTGGCTGGATCCATTGAGCGGTTGCGGAGATAAATATGGATTTTGCCGATATCTCGTTACCATTCGGCCGGCTCCATTTTTTTTCTTTAAAACTACTCCTCGCAATGGCACCTATATAAATACGTCGAGGGAAGGTTATTTCGCGTAGGGTATTTAAAATGTATTCCAGTTTTTTCTGTTTTTCCGTAAAATTGCTTGCGTGCACTATTACTCAAAAAATAACTGAGATAAAAATTTGAAATTCAGTAGGATTTCAATTATTAGTACACGAAGAGAAAAATTCAATAAAAAATTGTATAATACAATTGGAATTGATACATTGTACTTCCAAATTGTATGCCAGGTCAATAGTAATAATAATAATAATAATATAGTTAGTATTTTCCACTATGGAACAATTAACCGAAAAAGAAAGGAATAAAATTGAAGTGATCTACGCTCGATAATTTATGTTCACATGAGAATATTTTGAGAAAACATACTATGTAATGTAATTGGTAGAAATTGAAAGAGAAAGAAAAAAATTCTTACAGCGGGTAACAATTGTCATATGACAACTGTCAAACAAATTCGATCGTACTGCTTGCTTTACGAATTCTGTTGAATCTTCGGAAAACCTAAACATGATGCTATTTTTCAATAAAATTATATTTCTTGCAAATGTCCAAAATATCATCTATAGAACAGAAATTTGATCGTTCATCCGTAATTCGCATAAAAATGCTTTTCAACATTAAACAATCGGGGCTTCTCAATAATTAAAAAAAAAAACTAACTAAACGAATTGGGACAAAAATGCAAGATTTCCCATTTCAAATTGCGAAAAATATGCCATTCGAAAAATAAAACTTAATTTTTCTGGATTCTCTCGGAGACTATTTTCCCAACCCATCAAAAGATTTTTATTAAACTCTGAACCACAACAAAACGATTATGCAAAAACCGAATTTATCGTGTGAACAGTATTTCCCAAGGTGCATTTCTCGCAAAATTCTCCCCTTTAACGATCAAAAATATATCCGCGAAATTATCTATCCAGGATACAGCAGCAGTAGTCAGTGATCACCTGTGGCTTCCGAGAGAAAGGCCTGTAGGGTTGAAAACCCGTGGTCACGCAAGCGGAACGACACAGCTCAGCCCAAACTCCCCGATCACTTTGATGTTTTATGAAAATGACGGAAATTGACGGGCTCTCCAGCGTCTCTGGACGCCTCGGAATGGTCCCCCCCCAATTCTCCCGCAATGCGTTGGTTCTTCCCTTTGTATTATATTGTCAGTAACTCCTCTTAGAGTGCATGAACGCTGCAGAAAACCCTCCTTCCGCATTGCCCGTGGGGCATCGAGAGACTCCTTCAAACTCGCTCTAATTCGGTATCCGAGTTTGCTGCACTCTCTCCGGCATGACAATTACCAGTGAGTGCACTGGGGGTTGTCGCTACTTCGTTATCCTCACGCTTGCAAGTCGTTTTCAAGCACAAGTGGGAAAGGGGAATTCCTGGGTTACTGTTGTTGGTGAGGAGCATTGGGGAATGAAATGAAAATACCGGGGAATGAAAGGATCTTTTATCCTTCAAAGGAAAATTGTTTTGGGAATTACGAGACTATTGTTTGATCATAACAAATGATTTTTCTTTCAGAATTTAATGAATATTTAGAGAAAAATGAAATTTCGGTTTGCTGATTATTCATTTGATACAATTAATTTCTTTTCACTGTAATTGATAAATTAATAATATTATTTTAATTTTCTTTACTATTGTATGAATACTGAATTTTTTATTGTGAAGCTTTTGAAAATTTCCAAATTATTTTTCGAAGGATTGACTTTTTTAATTTTTTGAACGATCGAAAGATACTTAAGATTAATTCGACAACTTTACCCGCTCGAGGGGTTGGCTCAAAGTGGGCCGGTCCACCCCGTCGGCTTCATTGCCACGGCAATTAATATCACTCGTGAGCGCGTGGTCGCGCGCGCCAAGTCAACCGACGCCACATAAATCCAGTCGGACGAATAATTTCTGTTCATAACTCAACCCTTTTCCTCGTAATTCATTCCGGGGTCACACCAACTGGAGCAAGAGAGAGAGAGAGGGAGAGAGATACTGGGAGTGTGCCGTGTGTGTTTTAACCAGAGTGACTTGGGACTATGCTAATGACTAGACGATGCAAATTTTGGGCGTTGATTTCCTACTGGGCGAGTCCAGAATAAACTGCCGAGTGGAATTCAATGCAATCGGTCTATCCGCGAATTTATTCGTACTTTGTCGGAGCCTTTGCGATTAATCTATGGTGTCCCGCCCTTTTACTATTTTCCACGTCAATTTTTCGAGAAATGATAATGGAAACATTTGAAAATATAATTATGTTTCGTTTTGTTGATTATTTATAAGTTAAAATAAAATTTTTATTTGAATTAGTTTCGTATGAGAAATCTGGGTTCGAACCCCGGCGACAGCGGTCCAAATTTGTAGCGTTCTATCTCACAATTTCATTGCTGAACAGTAGACTCGTCAAAAAGATGATTGTCTCTCAAATCGTAAAGATCCGAAAGACTATACGAAAGAGAAAAAATGAAAATATTATCATTATATTCCCCTTTCAGAACATCACTTTATTCTGTTTCAATTTTTAATCCAAATACCAAGACTGTTATTATGAATTACTATTTAATAATTCTAATCTCCAATGAAATGACTCTCTAACTTATAAATTCTCATGAATTCTTTAAGCATCCAATAAAACCACCGCTTAATAAAAATACGTAAAAACTCATTCTTCCATCCCATTCTTATCAAATCGTAAAAAAAACCCGATAACCCACTCGAGACCTAAAAATCAACTTGAATAATCTGGAATGACTCACGAAAATTTCCACAGACAGCTCGAGAGCTCAAACCAAGTGACAGGGCAAAAAAAGCATATCTCTTGTTTTCTCTAAACAAGCGGCGAGGGGGCAGGTAAACGAGTGTACACAGGTGTAACCTGAAACCGTTCTTGCGCACAAGACAACCGAGCGGTTACACACTCGTCGCCTAATACGTACACACGAGTGTATCGCTAGACCGCTTGTCGCCGTCGCTTTATTGCCCGGTCGTTTGTCTCTCGTTTTTTCTCCCCCGCTTCGCGGTATCTGTGACACTTCAGTGGCTGATAATGTGATTCATTAGCACCTGAAATGAGCCAAAATCCCAGGAAAAACAGAAGTTGGAATAAATCTTCGATGAGGGAAGGGGTAAGGAAGATATCTTGTGTCTGCAATCTTTTTCGTGGTATTTGTGGTATTTATGAGCTATTGAGTGAGTGATTAAGCTATTAAATTCTCGATAATTACGAATAACAAATTTCGATGGTAATAGAGTTGACTATGGCAGGTTAATTTAAAACATTGAACACGAAAAAGTGATTTATGTGGGTGAAAAAAAAATAAGCCTCAATTTCCTAGTCATTAACAACAAAAAAAGATTCTTATCGCTGGAATTACATTCGTACGATTTCGCCCGCCAAATAATCCAATTAAGATTGAATAATTTACATTTAAAATGGACAACAACGTTCTCAATTTACTCTTAAACTTACGATGCAGTAAATAAATTTTCTTGTCGGCGATTAAATAATAAAAAGACCGAATTCACTTCGTGACATTAAAAATTAACGTCTCCCATCTACGAATCAATTACGTTTCTCCCATTTTATTTTCTTAATGAATCATCCACTAGATTAATTCCACAACTTCTTGTCACGTTCGCCGAGATCAAAGATCATTTTAATGCCAGCAGTAATAATTATAAATCTCAAACAATATTGCTCACTGAAAATAATAAAACGCAGAAAAATGACGAAATGTGAATGTCTGATTCTCCCTCTCCTAGTCCCTCCCCCTGGCTATGGCATTGCAATTGTGAACAATCGATCCGGAACGGGGCATTCTCTGCGCGATTAATCACAACTCCCCCCACCCCCGTGTGCCCTTCTGTGTCGCCGAGTTTTCAAACCCCCGCCCGCCGTCCCTCTCCACCCACTGGACTATTTTCCAATCGACCTGGTCTCCTGCTTTGATCACAAGTCAATGGATATATTTTTTTAAGGGTAAGGGTGTAAATGGCGTACCTTCGAGCACGAGGAGTGTTGAATTACTTAATAGTGAGTACACGGAATAAACACCCATGCTTTATGAATTGAAAAAATAATTAATTTTAAATTTTTACCAATTTAAAAAAAAATGATCTTCTACTTTGTTTTTTTTTTTTTTTTTGAAAAAAATGTGAAAAAATTAAATGACATTTTTTTTTGTTTAACAGGAAGAAATTCCACAGGACTAAACAGGATAAAATTGTCATTTGTAATTCTGCAATTGACTGCAACAATCTCAAAATACCGAAAAAAAAAATCCTTTTTTTCGTCTTTTTTTCCCCTCAATTTAAGCTCAAATGTGCCCTCTTTTTCACATTGCGTTGATCTCTGTGTTGCATATCTCGTGAGTTGCATCCATATGCAGATCCCCATTGATATGACAACATTTACATACTGCATATTCGCTCTGGGCCATATAGTACGCTCCACGCCAATTCCCTATTGTTGGCTTTCGACCACCAGTGCGTTTGATTGACATTATTGCTCGCGCCGCTGACACCAGATTACATTTCTATTTGCATACATTCTCGGCCTGGTTTAATCCTGCCTGCCGGTTACCATTACTTTTTTTTTATATTTTTTCCATTCCACCCCACTTTTGTTTTCACGTTTAATCTGAAATGTATGGATTTAATACCCAGGATTTTACTTTCCTACTTCAGATGATGGTTTATGAAAATCTGTCGGGCACCCTGCTTTTATTTGCGCTTAAAAATTTCATTTGATTTGTATTCAAAGTTTATTCATTCGTTGATGAATTGAGTTTATCCGAGAGAGCTTCAATATTGCAGTGTTTTCGCAAGAATTCCTTCCTGCAAGCAAATAATATGTTCTACAAAACAATTTTTGGTAAAAAAAAATTGACAAATCAAACTCGAAAATTGGCTGGGTTTATTTTTTTTTTATATTTGGTTTTACTTACACAAGAGAAATAAAATGAAACAAATATTCTTTTTTCAAATGAACTAATAACGAATGATTTCCGCATCATGTGGTGCACTTCATAATGATCAAATATCGCCAATGGAGAGTCTGTTGAGCATCCCTCACCGCATATTTTTAAATCCTTCAGCCAAATATTCATCACTCGACGGGCAGAATTTAACGAACGCCCGGCGTTGGTACGTGAATGAAATTTACCAGGCGATTACAGCGGCTGTAGACAGCAATTTTAACGTGTTTTTCATCTCTCGTGGTGTTTATATGAGCCGGTTTACACCGGGTATGTTCACCAGAGCGTACGACTGATCGAGTGCAATTAATTGCACCGAAAACCCAACGTTGCAATTTTCGTCTCCCCCGGGGAAAACTGATAGTGGAATATGGATTGGTGGAATTGGTATAGCATATACATAAGAGCTATGAAGATTTATGACCCTGTATTTCAGTACGGTTTTGGTCTAGTCTCTACAAATGTTTTGTTACATTTTGTTATATTTATTTCTAGGAAAAATGAGGTTTATTTATTGACTTTTGACTCCTTCACTTTTTTCTTAGCTGCAACAAACATTCTCTCCGGCCGTCAATTGATTCCATCCGAGTTCGGGGGTTTTATGAGTTGATTAGTGACTTATTAATTATTTATGGCCCATAAACGCAATTGTAATGTTACTAGCAAGCCGTTACAGGGCTAATCCATAATCAGGGAAGCGAGAGCACCTTGCGGTTAAGCGCCCGATGGTGCGTTTGGGCGCAGCAATCTCTCCAGTTTGGGTAAGGGCGGCTGATTGGTTCGCGGTTGCATCCCTTGGTAATGAGCTCCCCAGATGGCACGTCTCAGGGAACCCATTAGAGTGACTCTAAACATCATGGCCATTGGACCTCCTACCTCTTCGATGTATGCATATGTATTAGCGAGATGGCTGTAGTCGTGTTATGCGACGCCAAGTGGTTCTTGGGGGCACTCCAAGGCCAGATGCGAATCGGCTTATGTCCACTGCTGTTAATTAGACGAATTGATTGATCGTATCGATGAAATTCACTCATTGCAGTAAATTTAAAAATTTGGCATGTGCAATTTGATGAATATTTCGAAAACGAAGGGGTTTTCGAATATTTTTCATAAAACATTATCAGTAGAGAATTTCACAATCTGTATAAAGTTTCTTATACATTTTTGTCGGAATCCACCGGTTCTCGAGATGTTCTCAAAATAATGTAGAAGTGCTCTCTTTTGTGTTCAAAGAATTCTGTTGTTATATTTGGTTTGCAATTATGTGCAATTTGGTCACTAAATATTTTTTGTATGAAATTTTAAGCACTAAAAAAATTATTGAAGGCATTGTTTTCTAACTTTATTAGCTTCTAAGATATCTGAAGACAAATGCAGGCGAGTTTTTTCTCTCTTCACATAATTCTGCTTCATGGTTTTTTATTTTCCATAATGTGTACTGAACTAATATAAAGGAAGGAAAAAAAATGTAAATAAGACAAAATAGCATTCGGCGTGTTGACATTTATTCATTAGAAAAAGAAAACTCAAGTACAATAATAATGCACCGGTCAAATCCAGGCATAAACTCGACGTAATAACGTTTATGATATCATTAACTATATAAAAGTGAAAAAATCTGTACAATGAAAGACATAGCGGGTAGCGGCGAGATGCCTCTGTTCCCTCGAATTTATCATATATTTTGTTACATCCTTACGGACCACAACCGCTCTGCGCTCGAGGTCCAACGCCTCGCGGTCTCCCCATCCCTCAATCGTCTCATTTCACCCGAAAAAAAATTAAAGGTCCAAAGGTTCGCGTTGATCGAGCCACTACGCTTACAATTATTGTAAATTATCATTAAAATATCGTACTACAGAATTGCTTAATTGATGTACTGCGTTAAATCATAATTCAATAAAATTAATAACATGAGAAAAAATTGTCATAAAATAATATAAATGTAGCAATAACACATGGTATGTATAGTGACTTAAATAACACAGCATTTTGTCCTTTCGTTGATTCGCAGAAATGTTAATTCGATTATTTCTTATTCAATCATTCGAAATCACCAATTTTTTGAGCATTCTGATAATTGAAGATTATAATTATCGAATAGTGCGACTTTCTTCAACGAGGGATTGAGTTTCAGAAAACGTTTATAACTCCGTGCTACACAAAAATTCTAATTCTCAGTTTTATTCAATTCTTTTGTCGTCGATTAAAATAATTCAGGAGCGAAGGGGCAAAGAACTACAAGTCAACGTTTTGAAAAGTGAGGGAGATAGCGAAAATTTTAATTTAAGCAATTTTATAGCTATTGATTTTTTCGACAAAAAAAAAGACTTTGCTATCGCCATTTGATTCCGAGATATTCACTGAAAACAACTCAAATTCAATTTGAACAGTTTTACCACTTCGTTACCAAATTTTGAGCTTCGTTCGTCAAAGGAGAATTAAAGAATTGCTTCAGACGATAATTTTAATGTACCTCACTTCGGACTGTTACAATATATCACGTGATCGCCGCAATTTTCAGGCTTTCATTTGTCTTGAGACGAGAATGGTTGATTTCAAGGAGCGTTTTTTTTTGTGATTGAAATTGTTGGGAAACTTTGCGTTAATTATCTATTTCACCTGCCACATCCCCCAGTTATCATTCTCCGCATTTATTTGGTCAATTCTTTGGATTGGTCAGCTGGACAAATTCTCCTAATTCGATAAATATTCAATACTCTCTGTACATCATTCTTCGTTTTTATAAAAAAATTTTTAAGCGAATGTCGTGAGAAATATTGTTATTGGTACGGCTAGTCCAGGCTCTATCACAAGGCAAAGTGGGAAGTATCGCAGGGAAATAATAATTCGCTTCCCAAATTTTTCAATCAAAGTAGAATAATGATTTTATCATTTTTGAGTTATCACATGAATTAGGCATTTTTACTCGTAATTCGATTTTTTTATTCTCGTCTCATTCATTCAAAAAAACAGCGATCTTCTGGTCCACGAGACATTTGGTTACAGGTAACGCTTGAAAACAATGTCATTCCCCTGGAATGGTGAATTTTACCGGAGTTATCGACGAATTTATCCGAGAAATCATGAGAATTCGGGGAGAATTATGATAAATGGCAGTAAACATTATTGGGGGAGTATTCAGACAACGAGAGTGTTTACTCGCGGTTGCGCAAGAGTATTTCACCGCTCAAATAGTGATTATTCTCTATTCACTTGAATAATTCCCTCGCGGATAATCATTTAAATTAATTGGTTTTGGCAACCGAACGGAGATCAAGTTCATGAGAATGTTCTGGTATTATTGGCACCATCAGAGCTGAGCTAATTGTTCTGGAATAAATTTCGAAAGTGAAAAAAAAATCGTGACGATTTTTTTAGAGCATTTCCTCACCTCCAATCGTCCAAACTTTGCGAAATATAAATCCTCATACTCATGATAATAGTGAAGACGAGGATGTTGAGGGTCATGGAGTGTGCGAGGAAAGGCCCGATGAATACATTGACGAATAAGATGTCATATGGCATATTACAATAATTTATTACTGGTAGAAAAAAATAATCTTACAAAAAAATCAACATCGAGACGTCGATCTCGACGATGGAAAATTCACATTTTCACAAAATTTTTCGAACAATCGAGGAAAATCCATCGTCGGATCGAGGATCATTCGAGGCGAAATAGTCCGAAGAAAATTTAATATAAAAAAAACAGAGTCAACCTCGTTTTTCTTGGAAAAATATTCATTCGTTAAAGAAAAAAAATCTCAATGCTTTGTCCGGTAAAGACTAGTCGAATTACCTCTTTAGTGACGGAGTTTAACCTGAACCTTAAATCATAGGTGACAGTACGATAATGATCGCAAATGTAGATGATTCATCGTTATAATAAATTGGTTGTGACAATGATAGAAATAATTCATGGATAATAGTATAATAATAATAATAAACTAATTACTTTATACATAACGCAATATCGACAAATATGTTTTTCTTCGTTTTCAATCATTTAATTAATTAATTATGTTGAGGTTGTTGGCACGGGGGAGGCGTAATCATATATATTCTCCTCCAAAGAAAATAATAAAGAAACCATACCGCCGTGCTGAACAATGCCTCCAAGAGATCATGTGAAAATCCGAGCATTTAAAATAAAAAATATCATTACAAAATACAAACTATCTTCTACTCTCTTCGTATCATCTCCAATAAACTCAGTTAAATGCGTAATATGGTACGTTTTCTGGTTAAAGAAAAAAAAAAGTTTATTCATTGTTTAAAAGAAAAACCTTCCATCATTTATTTCTCAAACATTCCTTACGGAGGGGGACTTTAATCTCAGGGAGGAGGACCGGGATTACAATATTCATATGGTTATTTTTGTTTCACTATAATTAGATATTTATTATTAATTACGAGATCACAGTGACGCTTTGACGCGCGGGGATCTGGAGCGAGCGGGCTGTATCAATTATTTTGAATAGTTCTGCATGAAAAATACAACCAATTCATATTTTTGCGATTTTTTATCTTTTAAAGAAAAAGAAAAAAAACATTTTACACAGCCTGCTCCCCACGATCCGCATAGTCACAGTTACAGCTTATGTCCCACCTTCTCCACCTTGACGCTCTTATTAATTTTCTCTTTATTTAAATAGTTTTTTTTTATACTCATCAGCGAGCCAATTTCGTGCTTTTCCAAAACAATGAAAAATCATCCGCCCTTCGGCCTGCTCACAAATAATTACTTTCTCATCACCGACAAAAACCCATTGTTTTGTCTCTCCAATTCACAAAAAAAAAATTATCCTTAATTATTCAATATTCATCTCATGCGCAAAACAATTCAGCATATGATCAAATATACCGTCTTGCATTAAAATATACACGATGTATACATATATTTATTTTATGCGTATGTATAATATATGGGTCTTTTTTGCTTCCAATATGTATAGTTTTTTTTAATCATGTTTCATCTGGTTTTATAATCATTAATATTATGTTTCGAAATATGGCTGACTAACCACTAAAAATGCTTCTACGAGGGTTTGTCTCTGGCTAGACTTACAATGTAGCGGAAATAATAACAAATAAACGTGGGAGTGGGGAGATACTAGTCCGGAAAATTCAGCTATAAAGTCACTATTTTTCGTTTCTTCAATACAAAAGCTATTTACATGCGTGTCAAAATCATCTCAAGACAGTGAGGAATCCACAAATAACTTTCACAATTTTTGGCAGCTCAAATAAACACTTTAGCCTCCAAAATTTAATGTTTCTCACAAACAATTAATGCATAATTCATTTTCCACCCTGAAAACAATTTTTTTTCGCCATTTACAATTCACATGGAAATTATAAATTGTCAATTGCTGCAGATTCCTCATTATCTATCCTAAAATTGAGGCCCTACATTTATACTCTCGTTTGGCATGAAAAACCATCTCTCGAATCGCGAGAAAATTTTTTTTTTTTCAAATCGTTGTATCCAGTGTCAAACTATTGCAGTTGCACTTCGATAAAAAAAATTCTCTGTCTCCTACAGAGGCGAGATCACGTGAAATTCCCTAATTACACAATTTCAAAGGACAATAAAAAGCGTCAAAAATCCACGGCATCCGTATTAATCTACAAAATTCTCAAAGTTCGGTGGAACAAATGGCAGTTTACAAAAAGAAAAAAGACAAATCTATAAATTAACCTCGATTAAAAATCCCTTCATTACCGAAGAAAATCGCGGTTTCGTCTAAATAAATACTATTGTTCTCTCTATATACTGGAAATATTCATTACAATTACGATACTTATATTCAATAAAAAAAAAACGAACAAAAAATAAATGCATATGGATATATAAAAAAGGTATAAAAAAAAAGAGAGAAGGCGACACAATTGTGACGCGGTAATGCAGTTTTGGTCTGGCTTCAACGAGAATCCACGATAGAAAATAATGATAATAATAATAATTATACTTATGATAATAATAATAATATTAATCAAGGGTATGAGAAGTTGGGACGCGAAATCACAGTTGAGAAGAGAGAAAAAAAACCAAATCTTAAAACTTAAAAATCGAAAATAATTATATTACTTTACTCTCATAATAAAATTGTCGGATAATCGAGTGAATGATAATCACTCTTCTCAATGATTTGTCTTTATACTTTCTACATTCAATTATAAATTAATTGGAACGCAATAATCAGCGATAGAGAAATAGAGAGAGAGGGGAAAAATTGCGAAAGAAACTGAATAGAGAAGAGGAAGGAAGAGAAGACAGTGAAATAAAAAAAAAAGGGGGGAACGCCTCTGACAAAGAGAACTACGAGGGCGTCCCGCAAGTGGACGAGGGCGCCACAATAAGAGCTAAGCTACCGGAGATCATTTGAAAACTGTCCACGGGCATCGCAGCGAGCCAATTCATTGCTGCGATCCTCGAATTCTATATCAAATTATCTACTTTAATTATTTAAATTCGACTTATTACTGATTTATTACTTTAGTATCATTTTTCCATTGTTTCGTGGGTTTCATTTTGCTTTTTCCTTTTTTCCTCTAAACTTTTAGCTATACACTATTCTCGAACCCCTCAAAATCCTCCACTTATTCCTCCATAATCTCCTCACAATTTTTTTCTCATTTCGTTTTTTTTTTTCATTTTTCGTTTCTCGGTTTTTTGGAATACAATCGACTTAATAACACTCGTATTTACAGACTCCGCTCGTGTATTTACAGAAATCAATACTTAATTTTTTTAATGTTGAACTCTGCATTGACATCGAGCATTAATGAAAAACTCCACAATCTTTAATCCAAGAATCACAAAAAAAATTTACTTTCCCCTATTTAATTAGAAAACAAAATCACACTACTTTATAGACTCCTCTCGCTTATTTATTCGTAATGAGATCATCGTTTGATTATTCGGTTAAGTCCTCTTTGGATCTCGTCCTTAGCTCCCCCGCCCTCTCTCCATTCTTCAGTTAATCTTTAATTTTTTTCTCCTCCTCATGTCGTAAATTGTTCTCGTGGCTCCGCGGCTTATCTCGATCGCTCTCGGGGAACGAGTGCGCAGTCTCGAGTTGTTTTTATTATTTTTTTTATTTCGATATTAAGAAGTGCAAACGCGAGACGACTCCTCGACGTAACCCCTTTCTCCCCCTGATTTTTCGATATAATCGGTCAACTACCTCACTTGGATGGTTCAGTCGGGCCATCAGCGTCGCCTGCTTGGGCGTCTGACTCGTCTCTATCGGAGACGAGACACCAGTCGCCAGCCTAGATACAGTGCCACTGTCGTCCACAGGGTTTCGCGTAGTGGCGCTGGGATCAGGAGGGACAGGAGACTGTCCGGCGATGAAGAGGTCGCCGAGGCCGGTACCGGAGGAAAACTCGTACCGATACATGGCAGTCTCGATTTTTCAATCTCAGCGTCCTGCAACAGAAATGCAATAAAACAAATTAGCCACAACGACATTACGCATTTCAATAAATTTATTGGAGATTATATGAGGGGAGTCCAACTGACTTTTTCGTTCATAAGGATATTTTTTTATTTTCAATGTTCCGCTGGAGATGACCGCGCATTTTCTCTATTATTCCCTTCAAGGCCAACAACCTCGACATTATTCATTAATTATCGAAAATGAAACAAATATACTTGTTGATGAGGCAAACCGACGACGGTGGCCGAGTCGGTTAAGGCGCACGGCCGGACGGCGAAGCCCGCGTGTAGCGGGTTCGAGTCCGGCTTGGGGCGTAGGATTTTTAATCTCTCGCAAACCGTCGAACGGGAGTCTAGACACCAACAATCATTGGAGGCAAAGTTTCCCCTATGAAGCTTGGTTGATGGACGCCATGTCGGCCAAGGTTTTCCATGGTTTCCCTTGGTCACCAGGAGAGTCTGTACATGGAGTACAGCTCCTGGGGTTGGAGAGGAAGACGGCCCATGATACCGCAATTGTAAAATGCCTAATCGGCTATATATGGATAATAAATAATATAATAATACATGTTGATGTACCGACGGTAGCGGCCGTGCGGTTAGCGTGCTAGACTGGCATGCCGATGACCCGGGTTCACTTCCCGTCACCGGCAGTCAAAATTTGTAATCATTTGTAGCACTCTGAACTCACGATTTACTGCCGAGCGGTAGTCTCGTAACAGGGACGACTGTACTTGGCCAAGGTTTTCCCCTCAGGGTGAGGTTTTTCCTTGGTCCCCGGCGAATGCGGTACAGCGGGGCTGGGGGGTGGGAGGGGTAGATACGTAAAAACCCGAAAGGGTATACGCGAGGAAAGGAAAATACATACAATAGTTGTTGATGTAGCTTCACGTAGTTTTACCATACTTTCTTTTTTTTATGTAAAATCAACTCACGATCTGCCCGAAAACGAGTCAACTAATGTTCTATTGTTGAGCCGAGTCCCATAATTACTGAAACCGTTGAGCCATAACCACCTCTCACAAAATAAAAGAATTCATCCACCAATTTGTCCACGGTCCTACGAGCACGAATAAAGGATCACTCTTCGCCCGCCCTTCCTCTCGGTCAATTAATTGCGTGGTCCATTCTTTGTCTGGTCCGCGAGGGCCAAAAAAAAGTCTACATCCTCTCGAACAGTGCCTCTTACTCCCGATTTTCCCATCTTAATCCGCGCTCCGAGTAATAATAAACACCGGAGAGAAAGTCCAATCTGAGAGACGCCTTTATGGGTGTGAGCAATAATCTTGAGAGTCGAAATGGAGACTCCACTCATTTTTTTTCCCTCTCCTCGTTGTTGCGTATTTTCTCACCCCTCATGTCTAACGACAACCCATCCCCCTTCCTCTGGAACCGTACAAACATTCATTCGGTCCTCGCAGGCGTATGAACGACGAAAGAAGATTATCGGGCGTGCGAAAAAAGAAAGAGACGAGGGTCGGCGAAAAAACAACGTCACATTAAAGGAGAATTATGGGGAATGACACGCAATATAACACACGCTTCGATTAATACCCCCAGTGCTATCAAAATCCCTGTGTTTTTCGACGTATATTTCTATTATTTATACATTTTTCTGGGGTTTAGGGGGAAGTGGATCTTTTTTTTTTCCAAGGACAAAATATTTCCTCATGCGGGGATTTTGCGAAAAACTTTTTTTATGTAGTTCTCTTCCATGAATAAGTAGTGGAAATTATTTATGGATTATTCAGTGCATTTTTTATTTACACATAATAAAAAAAATATTCAATTTTTTGATTTGTTCTGTTCAAAAATGCATTATAAATTGAAGAAAGAACTTCCTGGGTAAATGAAAATGACAATGAGTATTTGTAAAATAAATAAAAAGGGATTTATTTTTGTAGACAACAAATGGATTAAGAATGAATTCAAATACATAAAATCACGTGTTTTTTTTCTCTCCATTTACTTCCTGAATAAGTCAAAAAAAATCTGTGAAATCTCACTTTCTCTCCCATAAAAATAAATACAATTTCGAAAAGTAGATAAATAATACCATGAAATGGCTAACTGGGAAAAAAAGGGAGGAGCGAGAGAAAAAAATTGAGACCAGAAGAGAACAAGAGTTTAAAGGTAAAAGTATGGTACAGCAATTGTCGAGCAATTTAAGGGGTCACTTTTTCCTCTTATTTAATGTGCACGGGGGAATTTATAACGGGCAAGTGCACGCGGCCACGGCCTCGTGCGTTCAACGACATGCCCACTTAACTTTCACGTGCTAAAGCCCATGGGGGATGTGGCAGTTTACATCATGTTACATGCTCACTTGACTCCGGCATGCATAATATTTGGGTTTATTTATTCACTTGGGCCATTTATTTTTCTCATCCTCCCGTGAATTACTCTCGCGAACACCTGAGGAAGTATCATCTCAAAAGATAGGTAGCAAAGCCCTAAAGCCTCTCCAATGAATAGCAATTGTTTGCAAATAAACATTTAATTTTTTCAAATGCAAAACTACGGACGTAAGGAGAAACAAACTAATACGAAAAATATTCAACTTTTCACTGTTCTCTACCGCGGAATCTACCGGAGATAGAAAAATTTTTGTTATGACCTTTTCTCAAGCTGGTAAATTTTTTTACAAAAAATATTCTATCCAAAATTTTCCTACTTCCACCAGATTCTGAGATATTCCTATTGGAAAAGTTAAGTAGATGATAAATAGATGTGGGATAGTGAATTTGAAAAGTAGATTCCGAGATTTTGTTGCACATTCTTTATGATAGTTCTTGAGTTGCGAGTGTCATGAGTCACTTCAATGCTTCAGGGGACATTGTTCGATATGTGTGTCATTGGGATATTGATTTCAATGGTAAACTTTGATGCTATTCATGATGCAAGAGGTATCGATTGACGGGGAAATGAGGTTTTCATGCTTCTGAGAGGTTTGAATTGTTAAAAGGTTTTTCAAGCTTTCAATGGTCTCCTACGGCATGTAAATAATTAAGGAGTGATAATTGAGAGCTAGAATGCTCGTTAATCGGTGATTTTAAAGGAAAAGTTGAAAATAATTTTTGAACTTTTCGCGATTTCTCGTCTGAATTTCACGTTTAAATTTATTTTCCAGGTTATTTGGAGTTTTAAAATTTTATAATAATAAAAAAAGTAATGATTGAGTATTGAAAAATGTATCTACCTTTAAATATCAATACGAAAAAAATATTTTTTAATTTTAGAGTTACTAAAAAGCATTTCCAAGTGCCAAACTCAAAAATGCTGATAGAATATTTTACTGCACTATATTTATGGATAAATTAAGAGTAAAAAAAAGTCTTATATTTTCTATCTCTCGTAGCCTCCCCATCAGATGATACATATTTGATCGAAAACGCCGGGATTGTGGGAAAATGGAGAGGGGATGAGAACAATCCACTGAGGGAAGACGATAGACGTCTTGCAGGGTCAGAGACTCGATATTTATTGTCCCCGTGGGAGAGACAACTGGCTGATAACTAAATTCGCGTTTATGGCCCTGAGTTTATACCGGCGATCCTCTCGATACAGATATATAATAATGACCCGAGAGAATACAATCCGGGGGAAGAATACTCATAAATATTCAATTGGAGTACCGTTGATGATTAGAAGTATTTCGATTTCCCTTTCGAAACGAGAAATTTATTTATAGATTCATTTATCTTTAATTATCATTTGAATTCCCAAACGTTATCTGCATTTGAATGAATAAAATAACTATCTAGAAATAAAACAATTTGTGTTCCATTATTCAATTGCAAAATTGATTTGGAATAAAACTAATTAATTTAAACTCCAAAGAATTTCAATAATAAAATAAAACATTGCCGAAATCCTGGAAATGATGTTCTTCATCAAACAAACGAAATAAAATTCAAGAATTTTTTCAAGTGATTTTAATCGAAGTTTGTCAACCACTCATTTCTTTCTGATGAAATTAGATCCATCCGAGTTCGTCAGACACTCCGTGGCAATTAATTTTCAGACGAAAGTTTCAGAAACATACACACACATAAAACTACCCTCCGAAGTGTTAGAAGGGGGCGACGGAGGTGGAGGCATTTTGTGGTAAATTGAAATGTACACCGAAGTAGAAGGTATCCCCAGACCGACGGAAAACCCATACAGCATAATGGACCGCACATTTTCCAGGTACCGTCACCGCAAGTGGTGAGTTTTGGTACGTTAAGGGGGTGGTAAAAGTTTTCGAGGAAAGTTGGGTTAGTTGGAGTTTCTAGGCATCAGAACAACCCCCGGAGGACTTCAGTTGAAATGTTTCACGGGTTTCAGGTAATCATTTTCTGAGGTATTTATACTTGATGCTAATTTGAAATGTCACGGAAATTCAGCTCCATTTCATGTCCCTTCATTCAGTGAATTAAAATTTTCAATTAATTTTATTTTCCTCTGGCAACTTTAGTGGTTCCTCTGGCAACTCGTAAACGGCCGAGATAAATTCATCCACTCTTATATAATTCACGAGGTTTTTTTTTAAACTTATAACGAAGTATGATTCATCTCAATTGCGTCGTTGAATTAGAACATATTAAAAATTGTATCCAGTTCGTTTGTCCTTACTTCTATTTTTATCAGACCAACTTCATTTATCGATAATTGAACAGCCGCAGGAATGAATCCCTTCCGTTTTCTTTCAATTTCAACGCATTTTTATAAGCTTCAAAATCGGATAGAATTCGAAATCGTTTCGCTGAGTCTAGACTCTAGAGATATATTCCCGATTTAGTGAAGAGGGTTTTCCTTCATCTCTCGCTGCGATGGTTTCGCGACGTTTCTTAGCTTTTTCAATGCCCTTACCTTGGTCTTGGATGCATGAAAGTCATCAGCGATGTTCCTCAGATTGGCTCCCACACTGGCCCACTCTCGTTCGTTCAACGAGTCCCTGATGGGTCCACAGCAACTGCTACAGATGCCACTGTCGTTTCTGCTGTTGTCCTTCTCCAGAATGGAACTCTCAGACGTGAGTCTTCGTCTTCGCGGTCTTGGCCGAGGACTCGGTACAGGTACACTGCACTCGGGGAACTGGAATGCAGCGTCTCGAGTGGGACTGCTCGGCGCTGAAACCGTCACCTGGGGCTCAGGTGGCGGCAACTGTTCCACTGCCGAGAGTACGAGATCGGGGAGCGGCAGACGAGAGAGATCCGAGTCGATCAAAATCACCGGATGGTCCCGGGTTCCTGGGACGTCCGTTGGCCGTCGCGGGAGACGGTCTGCAACATTGAGGAAATCAACGATTAATTCGTCGACTCGATAACCATTTTATTCAGTCGTCGTTTTTAGAATATGGCTGAACATATTAAAGGCAAAGTCACTAGTTCCAATGATAATTTGACATTTATTAACGAAATTGCCCCGAAAAAAATTATTTTTATTGTATTAATTAATTGTTTGGTTTTACTGCAAGACATTAAATTAATAAATTTAACTGTTAATAATATTTTAATCTGTAGGTTAAAATTCGTGAGAGTAAATAAAAAAAAATTAAATCAAATTTTTCATAAAAGACGTTTCGGTTTGGGCATAAATTTGCAAATTTAGTTAATGCAATTCATTTAATACTTTTTTCGCTAGAATGATGCCTAATTTGCAGGTTAATTTCCCAAAAATTACGTATAGTTTTTAATTTCTCATGTACCAATTTTACAATTTTGCGTCATGCAATATAACTAATAAATTTAATGACGGAAAATACCAACATTTATAGCATAATCTTGAGACCAGAATAGGGTTTCGCAATTTCGACGTTGAAAATTGTTGCATTTATCTCGAAAACCGTTGCTCTCACGAAAAATACTTCTAAACCTCTTTTACAGCTTATGAAATTCCCAACAAAAAATGTCATAATACATTTTCTTCTAAATCCACTTGTTTAAGGAACAATTGCTCATTCAAAGATTTTTAAAGCATGGGAGAAACAAATTTTCGATGAATAAACTTTTCAATATTACTTCATCCAATTTAATTAGTAAAGTCGTTAAATGAAAATATATAGCCCGATTGCCTCAAAAATAAAAACATCCCCCAGAGAGCACGAATACCTTTTTCCCGATTTTACGACGTAAAATACAAATATGCATATCGATAATCCAAGAATGCACGTCTGGCGATAAGAAATTTACGAGAGCTCGTGTACATATTCACGTGTCACTGAATATTTTCCGTGATCGAGTGACATATAATCCCGAGTGATAACCCGAGTCCCCAGAAAAATTCTCATCCCAACGAAACACGGAAGAAGTGAGGAGAAAAAAAAACAGGGGAAAGAGGGCAGAGTATGGACGGATGAGAGAGGGAGTTTTATGCACTCGTAAAGCCGTTGCATATGGTGCACTTGTGTATATCTTGGTTTATCGAGTCTAGACGCGGTAAGACAACGAGCCCCCGTTGGCACACAAGAGCCCTCCTCGTTTTCAAAGTGGATTGTGGGGTGGTACTCGCAAATTAACTAGTCTATATTCATTCTTGATGATTTTTGGGAATTGCCTTCCCCTTGAGAAGAATTAATTCATTTAATTCTGTTTTCTTCGTAAAAAAAAAAGATTCTGTTCATTTTTCACCGGACTTTTTTGTCCATAACCCGTTGAATAATTATTTTATCAATTCACTGGTTTCCTTCTCAAATTTTGTCATGAAACGGCAATCTTTGGATTGATTCTTTTCTTTATTGTTTAATTTTTATCCGGACTTTTCCAGCACTCGTTCAATAATTAATTGAATATATTCATGCATCTGTTATCTTCATTTTTTTCTAAATGATAATAATCTTGGCCTTTAGATAAACGGTTTATGATTATTACGAACTATTACAATAATTTTGATGAGCGAGCGTGACAAACGTCAATTGCCTCGAGCTCATTGTTTCACGTCACTTCGCTCGTGTGATAGCATCCTTGACATTTTCCACATTGTCTTCTTTCACTTTATTACGGAGAGAATGTAGAAAAATAGCGAATACGTTCAGTGCCTGTAGGAAGTCTATTGAAGGAGCTTTGAAATACTTTTTAGTTGGTTTTCGCGAACTACTCTTGGTTTTCAATATCTCGGTTTTCGCGTTTTATGGAACACGTGGGCCCGCATGCAGGGAGTTTACGTGCTCACATTGCACTTGCATTACGTACACACCCTTGAAGCCGTTGAGAGCACGTATGAGTCAACTATACAAGACTGTAAATACTGTCGTATTTTTTTCTTTTTTGGCGCATTAAACTAGAAAAAAATGTGGAAAAATTGCCGCAATTTTTTATTGTTGATAATGTTATCAATATTTTTATGATTATTCAACATCTTTGGGAATTATTCTCCACTTGACTGGATTCTCCATTACTTTTAAAAAGTGAGAATGAGTGATAACAATAAATTTTTGAAAAGCACAAGAAAGAAATTTTTATGAATGGTCCATAAAACCTTCTCAAAAGTTCTTATCAATATAATTTAGCCAAAAAAATTATTAACTGTCAGGATCTGTGAAAATTTCCTGAAACTGCTATTCTACGCGAGTTTAACCCGAAAATTTTGATTTTTCAGTTGCAAAATTGCGGAAAACGACAATAGAATAGTTCGGCAAAAATACCCCAGAAGTATCGCCGAGGATTTTCTCCATAGAGTCCAACAATTTGGTTTTACTCTCTGCCAACCATTCTATCTCTTTATTAAATTTTCAACAGTTGCCTTGCACATTTCTCTATCCATGAGTCGCATTCGGGCGATGCAGTTTTTGCCGCACAAAGAGCCTCACTCAAGGCCGCATGAGTGGCGCACGCGCGGCGCGCGCACAACGATACGTGTCCCGTTTGGTATTGAGAGGGAGGAGGAGGAGGAAGGGGGCCCTATTCGCACTCGAGTCTTACATGGCACACGTGCGTTACACTCTTACAACTAAACTCTCAATCTCCCTCTGCTCCTCTCCTTCGCCACCCGTATAGTATGCACTTTGGTGAATTTTTTATTTCTCCTTTTCCCTGGATTTCGCTGATGGTGTGAGTGAGTCAATTCGTTATGATCCGCAGTGGCGCAGACGCGTGCCTAGCCTCCACCTTGCAACTGGTAACCGTTTACTTGAGGGAGTGCGGAGTAAAAGAGGGAAGACGTTTTATCGCAATACGCTTTTCCGGAACAATGGGACAATACCCACGAGATAACGAGCGCTACTGCGTCGCTGGATAAATGCATAGCGGAAGGAAGAAATCGTTAATCATTGAGTTAGTTTTTTAAGCGATTTTGCAAGAGTAGAAATTCGTTTTTTTATATAATTGAAACTGGGATTTTGGAATTTTTAAGGAAACATTTTTGAGGACAACTGTTTGTTTCCTTTTTATCTACGTAAATGTTAGCTTGATGAAAATTTTAAAATTATTTAATTTGGGTAAAGAAATTATTCATTTATATGTAAAAATAATACTAATAGTGTTCATTTAGAATTCATTATTTTTTGTGTTCACTGAGAATTTTCATTGCAAACAGATGATCAATTGATTTCAGACATAGTTAAATAAAAACCAATTTAGAGCATTCTATTTACCGTCTCCAATTCGAATTTTTCTGATCCGAACATAGACAAATAATTACACAATTGTAATAAAAAAAATTGGGTCCAATAAAACATGTTATTCTGAGTTTCATCATCTCCATAAATAAAACACTTACCGCTACCCAATAAATTATCCGCGACATCACAATGTAGATTTTATCGTCTAGCTCCCAAAAAACTAGAAACCTTCATTAATCCCTCGGAAAATAAAGCAAAAATATTTCCATAAAAAGTGGAATGAAACCCGTGTCACGATAAATCGGATAGACAGGGAACAGACGCAGTGCGCCCCGAGTGTTATCTCGGTTTGAGTATAAAAATTCTGCGTACGAGTGGAAGTTGATAAGAGTATCGTCGAATAGTGAAGAGATTGTAGAGAGGATGGAGTTGAGAGAGGTGTGAAAAACAGTTCGTGGTGACCCGATGAGAATAATGAGATAGGGATGACGATTTATTCTGTTTCTTTATTCATACGCATTCCCGTCTGTTTTTCTCCTTATGAAAATTCCGGTCTTCCTCCAGCCGGTCCTTACCTACTTGGGACGACGGCCAAATGAATTTTTGAGAGACGATCTAAAAGATTTATCGGTAGAATTTACATTCAATTTTCAAAAAGATTCCAATGTCTTTCGAGTTTATCTTCAATGTATATTATCCCAGCCGTTTGTGTTTATTATATATTTCTTTTTGTTTAGGTCATCGCCAAATAGATTTTTCTGAAATAATTTTCAAAACCTATCCACTGGCTTTTCTTAACTTAACTTGGTTTTTTGTGTAAAAAACCCGGATAAAAAATTGAGGAACGTAACTGTCTTTCAGATTGATATTTTAACCAGTATTACAATCGAATGTTTTTGACGATCTGACAATTTTTTCATCGATTCATTCTTTTTCTATTCATTTATTTTCTTATTGCTAGATCTCCGCGCCCATTTTACGCCTCATGAAAATTCCGGTCTGCATCTAGCCAGCCCGTATCTACTTGGGACGACAATATGAATTTTTGAGAGTTTCCTCGCCGGGTTGCGCCGATGACTATGACCCGTCTGGCAATTCCGTTGGCGGTATGACGAATCTCCTCTATATTTCATGAGCACTAGAGACTCTCTTATGAAGTCTGCAAAGAGCTTACCTGTTAGACATTGATTTTACTCGAGAGACGGTATAAATTCCGCGTAAAATTATTTTTTAATGATTTATTAGTCGTTTGGTAAACAAATTTCCCCATTATTCAGTTACGAGTTATTTATTTATTCTATATGCATTACTTTTTATTCATTCAAACTGCAACTTCTGATGTCTTCTTTTCAGAACCTCTTGTTTGCTGTCATTTATCCTCTAGAGATTTATGGGTGTTTTGACAACAATAATGACAATAAAGTTGAGGATATGTTTTTTTCTTTAATTTACGAGACTTTTCTCAGTTTGGGTTTGATTTGCAAATTTTTAATTTCTAAAAATTCTTCGAGAACCTGACCTTGACGGTACATTGACGCGTGCTGTCGATTTAACGTAAGACGATACCCAGTCTCCTTCAACCCAGTATAAAATTCGTAACCACGACATGATGCCACGCACGCCGCAAAATCGCGAGGCGTGACCGCAGAGAGTAAAGTAAGAGGAGGTAAAATGGGAGAAAAAAGGAGTAAAATGAGAGGGAGAGAATAAATGGAGAAATGGGAGGAGGGATTTTCTGCAAATGGTTACGACAGTTTCAACCCCAACGGCGACCAGCGAGAGAGTGCACAGCTGGTCGGGTTACCTATAAATAGAATCACCCGAAACCCCCTGAATCTGATGCAACAGCCTGCTCTCCCGCTGTTGAGTTTCACTAGTTATTTCATGAATAGTTGGAGTGGTTATTGACCCAGTCGAATTTTCCTTTCGATGAACAATAATTGTTAACGCACGGAGAATATTTGAATTCGGGGTTTTCATTTTTTCGATATTTTTCTGGGTACTGTGAAATTTAGAAATGGAAAAAAAAAATTTCTACGTGGGTAATTTATTTTTAGATTAGATCTTCCTAGTTCAAATTGTTCATCAATTTTTTTATGGTTATAACGAAATTTATTCATTCGATTTAGACGAACATTGGGTTAAATACTTGCATAGAATTAACAAATTTCTTAATCTTCATTTTTCTCCAAAAAAGGAAAATAATAATAATACCATAAAATTAATAAAATACCCCGTAAACTGACTATTCCAGTGGATATTGCTAATTTATGACAAAAAATAACCGTAATATATGAAGACAAGGGAAATTCCCCGCTCGTTTTAACCTCATAATTGGATTTTATCGTGTTCTTTAATCCGTTTATTAGATAATGATAACATACACCTAAGAAAATGATGTGTAAAATAGCCATTCGTAAGATGATTTCTAATTTATGAGCAAAAATAACTGTATCATACAAAGACAACAGAAATTCCCCGCTTGTTTTAAATTCATAATTGGCTTTTATCAGGTTCTTCAATCTGGTTATTAGATGTTTCGGTCGAGTTTGAGAGAAGGTAAAGTGAAAAAGTCTCTCGCAATCTCCCAGCGACGCGAACCGGCGCAGGGTCACGGCCGGACATCGTCTGTTCTACCTCTACTCGGATCTCGCCCTCACCCACACTGCATCTGTAACTCGTATTCTCCACCTCGTTTATTTTTTTTTGCGAACCTTTTAACTCTCCCTTTCTTGCTCTCTTTCTCAGCATCTCTACTCGTAAAACTACATTTTATTGCGGACCGAATGTAAATCATCGTACTTTGCGCCTTTCGTGAATTCAACCGGCACACGTGTGCAACTGTAGAGCACTTTGCAAGGGCGAAGGAGTTTTATGTTCATTTTCGGTAATTTTTTTATCGCGGGAGAGAAAAATTTTCAATGGGAGGGCTTATAAGTCTTTAGGGCTCAGTTGACTAATTGAGGGGAAGGATTTTACTGACACGTGTAACAGTTTGTATGCTCGTAAATGAGGATGAACTTTTGAAACGAAAGCATTTATTTTTAATTTATATACATTTTTTCAGATGAAAAGCATTTTTTTTTAATAAAAAAAAAGCTAACTTTGAGACTCGTTTTTCTAAGCGGAGGCATTTCGAATGGGAATTTCCTCATCTTACTATTTTTCTTGTAAGATACTGCAAAATCACGAAATGAGAGTGGTTAAATAAAAAATTATCGGAGTGAGTGAATTGAACAGTTTATTCCGTGAAATTGATAGCGATTAATTTGTAAATCAAAGAGTGATCATTTTTATCTCCTGTGATTCAACTGTCACTTCGGGATTGGATGATAACCGAATACAAACAATAATTTCATAATTAATCACGTGAAATGAATTTAACAACCAGAATATCGAAATTATAAATACAAGAAAGTGAAGTTAACAATAATTTATCGCGAACTTCT